>JARKHS020009410.1:0-257147 GCA_030143305.2 Amblyomma americanum
GCATGATTTCCTTCTTTGTCTCGCTGCAGCAGCTGTTCCTGGTCTTTTGATCATTCTGATTGCAGAGTATGATTCTTAACGTTCCAAAATTTTGTGAAGGTTGAGATCATAACGTCTTGAGGCGATTCTGAATATTTAGATTCTACACGCTCTAAGTAATAATAAACATTTAGGCTTCAAACACGAATTTAAAATGCTTCTAAATGTTCCAGCTCCTGAGCGTGATTCCGAATGACGTTTGTACATCTTCCGTCCACCTCCCAGACTGCTTGCTGAATGTGTGCAAGCACGGCTCCTGCGAGACGACGGACGAACGGCCCGGATATCGGTGCCTGTGCGAGCCTGGCTACTACGGCGAGGCGTGCGAGCACTTCGACCCGTGCTCGGAGCAGCCCTGCAAGACGTTCGGCACGTGCGTCAACACCAGCCACGGCGAGTACCGCTGCGACTGCTTCACGGGCTTCTCGGGCCGCAACTGCTCCGACTTCAACCCGTGCCTGCTGAAGCCCTCGGCCTGCCTGCACGGTGGCGTGTGCCAGTCGAACGCGTCGCACACCTTCACCTGCCTCTGCGTGGACGGCTACTACGGCAAGACGTGCCACCAGTACGACCCCTGCTTCTCGGCGCCCTGCCTGCACGGAGCCCGATGCCTGAACGAGTCCGACGTCAAGTTCACCTGCCAGTGCGTGCCCGGATACGCTGGTCAGTCGCACCTTCTGTTTGGAATTAGTGCGCTGTGCATTTATCTCGAATAAGTAGTTCTATTCGCCACCGCGCTCACATGCATAGAACCCTGGCAGTCATAATAAAATTTCAACTGCTCTTGCTGTTTATAAACGTGTTTGAAAGAGGTGATAGCAGATTAAGATAACTCTGACAGCTACGCCTTTCCCCCCCGCCAAAAAAATGAAAAACAGCTACTCTTGCCATCAAGAATAGATAGGCAAGTATTCGGGACGCGTGTGTGTTTCGTATACGTTTTTCTCCATTTGTGCCCCGTGATAACACAACGACAGAGGTGAAGTAGAGACGCGCGTCACTATATAGAGCGCCCATTTTGAATCGTATGGGTCATGTAGCCTCACGCTAACAGGTGAAGAGATAAGTTTTCGATTAGGAGCTTACAACGACGACCGCTATGTTTACCATGAAGAAAGTATCTAGTACAACTGCGGCTGAAAAATAACTAACTTCACTACAGGAATCAGAACACCGCAGTAAGAGAACCCAGTTGTATTCGGCGCTGCGGTATACGTTAGCAATGTGTAGGCGACTTAAATGGTTCAAAGCAGCGACAAAGTCGCATACAAGGCTATAGTGAAATTCATCCTCGTCCGGGGCTTGAAACCTCGTACCACTGTCACATTAAGATGCAAAAACACCGCCATTGAGGCATCCGCTGCCACCTACAATGCTTACCGCATTTGGCCAGATTCAGCCAGATTTGAGCACTTCGCCAGACCTCATCTACTATGATAAGAAAACAGCAACTTTTAAAGCCGCGTCAGGCTGCGGCATGCTGCGGCCAGGAAACATGTGTGGTTTTATGACCGCCCAAGCAATATGGCTCCACAAGTGCTTCAGTCGCGGGTGCAGCGGCCACTCATACCAACGAGCTGTTTTCACGCTGGAGGTAAGAGGAATATGAAAGCTGATGTGCAGTCTTGCAGGTGTACAGACTGCCTCTTGTACCACTGAGGTGTCATGGCTTGCCGCAGCCAAAAATATGGATTCACTAGTGGGATTCAGTGGAAGAGGTAAACATAGTGTTGCTCTTAGTTACTGAAAACATACCATCAGCTATCTCATTCAAGTGAATGTTGTGTTGGGTTCCCAGTACGCTTTATTTAAGATGTCCAGGTGGAAGAGGCGGTGGGGTGAGGTCGCACCTTCCTAAATATCGGTGTGGAGGCCGTTGACGCAACACTTTCTGATTTTCCGCAGTATTTAGAGCTCTATTCGACGAACAATTGCGTTTATTATACTCCGCGGGTCATACAAAGAATGCCTGTTGGAATGCGGGAGTGAACACAGCTCTGGCTTGTACGGCACTCGTAGCGTTCGAAGCCGTTAGGAGTGCGAGCAAATGCACTCCGAGGTTTTCAGACCGCAGTGAGGAATGAGCTGCTGGCTCGAATGTCTTTGAATAAAGTTTTAGAAATTTTCTACAAACATTAGGACCCGTGAAATAGCAGAGGAGTTTTACCAAGAAGTGCGGAAACAGCCCTATCCGCTTGAGTTCGATGCGGCTTGCGTATTAGCACAAAAAACTGCGTATGTCCTCCGACTTCACTGCACACTGTATGAAGTGGTGCCTTTGTGTCCTGAATAAAAATTATCAACACAGCACACGACTGGTTTCCGGAAACCAGAAGGAGATTACGGGAATACATTAACAGCTGCACTCTGATATGACGCATGTGACTCGACACATGGCAGCAGGTTACGCTGTTTACCGCGTTTCATATCGATTGTGTTTCGCTATGTCGATTAAAGTGAGCCATGTCTTCAGAGAAGTACTTTTATCAAGACGGGACTAGCTGCTCCACACTGAAATATGTGGTAATAGCTGTCTGGAGGTAAGAGTCTGATGAGTCAAGATTCTGAGAAGTCTCAAAAGAATTGTTGATAAAACTACCTGAAGCAGCCCAATTATCTTGCACACTGGGTTGTTCGTCCCCAACTAGCTGCAGAGGCAAATTCAGAACATTTAACACGGCTTTAGATCCAAGATGAACATACCAAAATGATTGCGTCGCGACATTGAATAATTAATGCAAAGGTGTCTCATTTTTCAGGAGAACTCTGTGAGGAGAACATCAATGAATGTCTGTCCAGTCCATGCAAGAACCGCGGAGAGTGCGAGGACGGCATAAACAGCTTCACCTGCCACTGCCCGCCGGGATACGGTGGTCCGCTATGCGAACTCAGAGGTATGCCTTCCATTCACTGGGTGAATGCGATTTGGGTGTAGAAATACTAGCGCATATGAGTCATGTTCGTGCTTCTCGTACAATACCACCGGTGGCTGCACCTGCCATCCCAGCGCAGAGGCTCGTAAAGAGAAACCTGGCTCGTTAAATTCCATCGGTGGAAGCACCTGCCATCTTACGACGTACTTTAGCACTGTATGCAAATGTGTTAAACATTCTTTCTCATTTTTGTTTTCATTTTTGTTTTCGTTGCACTTTAAATCTCACCTCAGAGTGGAACTCTGAAGCTGTCTGACCATGCAAACAAATGATAAGTTCTCGAGCTGCAATTCCACCCATGCTTTATTCTTTATGCAACGGCTGCATTGTGTTGGATATTTTATTGGCGATTTTATTGGGTCTTTTCGTTAGCGCTTTATAAACTGTTTTGAACCACCTAACCGCCAGGTGGCGAGCCGCGAAGACAGAGAACTACGTACTACGTTAAAGCATAGATATGACTAAAGCCGACGTTCGATGAAACTTTGGTTTCAACGAGAGCTGGCTTTGTTGATATGTAACCAGAAAGTGGCAGCATAAATAAATTTGTAAACAAATGGAACACTGCCCCCCCCCTCCCCCACCCCCCACCCCCCATTCGCCAACAAAAGCCATACCAAGGCTACACAAGAAATTTTTCTTGGTCGTCACTTTCGTTCATTTTTTTCGTCCTGCCAGTGTTAAGTTGTGGAATGTTTACAGGCCGAGACCGACATTCGCGGTACTTATGCGCTGATATTGTATATTGCTAAGAAGGACGAGTAGCTAGGCGGAATATAGGGTTAAAAATTGAATTTCAAGAATATATATCACTATATTCAAGTATGGTAGACCATTTCATTCTTTTTTGTAGTGACCTTAGTCTTTTTTCGTTATTATGAACTAGATTATTGCTATGTTACCTTTTCTAGTATTCAAATCACATAAAAATCATTGTCGCTCCTACTGGGAGGTCACTGATTTCGTATGCAAGTTTCTTAATATTAAGCATCTCGGTGGTGAAGATTCTCGCTAATGGAAACTAGTTTGTACTTTCATTACGTTCCGTCATAACAGTGGTCGCTATATTCGTTAAAGGGATGATTAATTGCACGGGTCTTTGCTTCCGTGATGGTGCTTCGTGCATGATCGCCTACGGCTGCAGCTGGCTCTAGCTGGCGACAGGTTTTACTGACGACCTGAATTACTGGATACACTTTATGTGCACAACTAAATGCTTCGCGAGGTTATCGATGTTTGCAATGTAACTGGCCTACGATATCTGTGCTCGAATCATTTTGCCTTTTCGAGCGTGACTCTTCGAACTATGAGAACCGCAACTGCTCTCCGTTCAGACTCGTGCCCCGAAGAGTTCCAGCAGACGGACAAGGGCACCTTCCACTGGCAGCCCGTGGCGCACGGGTCGGTGGCCAAGGTCGAGTGCCCGTACGGCGCGTACAACCCGGCCAGCGAGTACAAGTACGCGCGTCGAAAGTGCCGTCTGCTCGCCAGCGGAGAGACCGGCTGGATGAAGACCTCGGCCCAGCACTGCCGATACAAGGCAATGACTCAGCGTTTCTCTTTTCCCGGACTGAAACCCGGCAGTTGCGCTGTCTCGAACTGTGCAAATACTGGAGGAAAAATTTAAAATTTACTGCGTGGAAATTTCTTTCGCTTCATTTTGAAGACAAGATGTCTCACTTGTGGCCCACTATTATACTTCGTCCACCGCAGAGCTTCCAAGCGGCAGAGAACGTCACCTCCGAGCTTGAGTTCCTGACGCATGACCCGAGCAGCATTCGTCCGGACCAGCTGCAGAACTTGGCCGAAAAGATCGAGCCTGTCGTCGATTATGCCATCAAGGACATCAAGGTGAGCGCCCAGTAGCTCTGGGAGGGTCGTCTCTTAAACGACCTCGTGAGTATTCAGCTACAACTCTTGTATGCTGGAGTATTAATGGCACCGCATGATAATGCGAGGCTTTGAAAAGGAAAACAAAGGTGAACAGTTTGACGGAGAGGTTTAGGGCGGGGCGCAGGACGAAGAAGAAAGAAAGCAGGGCCTCTCGAGCGCTCGTCTCATCGTTCTTCCTTCATCCTGTGTTTCCACGCTGAACCTCCTTTGTCAAAACGCAATAACAACTAGCCCAACGCTCTGCTTTGGTCAACAGCGAAGAAAGGGGCACTATTGTTTCTAGCTCCATTCGTTAGCGTAACCTGTTACCCTCCATGATGGTTTGGTGGTTGCGGTGTTCTCCTGCAAAGCCCATTCTCACATAAACCAGCAGAGGCTGAACTTTCCGCTGGAGGTCAAATCTAAAACCGGTGATATGCTAGTATTCATTGCATGTTAAGGTATTCTAACTGTTTATAGTTGTTCTAAGTTCTCCAAACCATCACATTTCATTCTTTTTCATCGTATTTGTAAACACTGAATAATTATTAATTACTGTGGTATGACGTCCGGGTTAGGCAAGGATGCAGCACTTCAACGAGTCAGTCAGTTGAGGATTTTTCTAAAGTGTTCGAGCGCGCGCGTTCAGAGCGGTAGCTGCCACGTGCGTTCCCATTTGTAAGGCTTAGTGCAGGACTTTTGTAGACATTTCACCACAAGATGTGGAGTATGAGTCACTTACTCGTGCGCAGCAATTCTGTGACACACCACGTCCCTCGCCGTTCGCGGGTCGTTTTGTTCCCAGAAATACCCGGGATTACTTCTTAATTACATCGCAAAAATGCAAAAAAGTGCCACACCCGCCGGCTTCACAGCGAAACTCAAGTTGCCCTTTATGGTATCTCCTACACTTCGCCATCAGAAATAGTCTGAGCGACGTTGTGGTTCATGTGCCAATTTACTACAGTTATTCTTCAATGCAATTTTACTGACTAGCATAGCGTTGTTTAAAACTCGCTTCATGAGGTTCGGCGATGAATTTCTAACAAAATTAAGAAACAATATTTTTTTAGTACTACATTTGATTTGTCATTCATATGAGGGTCACGCTATTGTTTAGCAGCTGAATTATTTGATTCGAGACCACCTCTTTGCTCAGTTAGAAAATTTTCGTTTTATAATGTTCCTTAAGCATGTACACTGGCGAACGAAACCTAGCCGCGTATCAAACAAGCACTTTAATTTGTTTTTCTTATCTGGATGGCACGATCAGACATTTTTAAAGTTTGCTGATGGTCCCTTCCTCAGTACCCTTTTGCTATTACGAAACGGAAAAACAGTTGTGATTCTAGCTAAGCATGCAAGCAGACAATTTGTGGTCAATGGAAAGCAGCCTTGTTTTTATCGTTTGTTTCTCGGATTTCTCTTGGATTACACACGCGCAAACATGCAGCACTAGAAGAGTCATGAATGATTGAAGGGAGCTGTGTTAGGATTTCTGCTACATGCAGTAGGGGGCAGCCTATTGCAAGACAGAGGAGAAGCCCCGAATAATCGATGAACGCAGTCACATTGCTTTTCCCAACCGCTTCGCGTTTTCGAAGAACGATGCAGTGACATAAAAAATTAAGAGCACACAATTGAATATAGTCGATAATGTCGAGCGTATAGGTCACGCGGGGAAAGAACGTGTAATTGGGTCCGGTGCGCGCCACTTCAAACAAATGCAGCGGAGGAAGAAGAGCACTCATCGAATGTGATGTGATCGAAGTGTTCACAAGAAGCCCGCATTTGGGGAAAATCGCTCTACCAGAAGGGGCCTCATTGCTGTCGGGATTGACAGTAAATGTTCTGCGCACACAGTGCATGCAGCAAAAAAGGAGTAGAAGACAATGGGGTGAATTCATGAACTGCGTATGTGAATTTCGGTTCATATTTCGGTTCATGTTTCCCACATGCCCGCACACTGGCTAATGCTGTCAGACAGAGAGATAATTGATCTATTTAAATTGAAGAAGTGAGAACTGAAGGGGATGTGCAATGCACCCTGCAAACAAACTATCGTTTGAAAAGGAAAGTGTAATCGCGCTAAAGGAAATGGAAAGCTTATTCGAGACCATCAACAGTTTTTGTGCACTGATGTCGTCGGGGAATCAGTTTGTGCGAAGCAGTGTTGGTTAGAGATCTAAGACAAACGACTTTTTTTTTTCACAGCAAACGAGACGTAGACCGGGAAGGGATACTGAGCAAAATAATGTAGTTTGCCTTTTTATAATGTACAGGCCTGAAGAAAACTTAATGCAGTAAGTCATGTTCTTTTCTTCCAGATAGCGCAAGCCATGATTCACGTCATCAGCAACTTCCTGGCGCTGAATGACAGCGTCATCGAGCAGGGAGACGCGAATGGAATTGCCGTCGAAAAGTACGTTTCTTCACGTTTTTTCGGCCACTTTCGAGCACAGCTAATCTTATGCATAGAGGCTAGCCTCTCGCAACTGCACTGGGCGCGAGTAAAATGAGCAAGTTTGATGTACCAAGACAAGATACATTTTCATATTGCAGAGAAATTAATGGCGGGAAAACTTCTGGCCTGAACATGCAAGCCCTCCTCATAATCTTGACAGAATCCTGATAGTTCGTGCTGACTCTGCATCTCGTGCTTCAATTTAATGCTTTGACTGCTGCCTCACGTGTCTGGTTTAATTTGTTCCTGTACGTGAAAGAATATAAAGCGGCTTTTAGTTTAGGGAACAAGTTTAGCTCTTTTCTCACTTTTGGCAAGTTCAATATTTAGACAATCTTGTTATACGAATTATCCAGTACGCTACGGACTGCGATTTCGGCGAAAAGTTCAGCAGTGGCATTGCAGTCGTACACTTACCCGTAAAATTCAAACAAAAAGAAGAGTATGAAGTGACTGTCTCGGCACAGGTCACTTAGCAGATAGAGGTTAATTTAAAAAAGGAAGACAGGGTGACCGGCTAACTTAGCGGAAGCGTTGAGCACAGAGTCGCTGAGCACATACAGCAACTCCCAGCGGCCTACTATGCCGGCCGACTGAATACCAAAACATTAAGAAAAACGATATTTGTATGGAACTGGGTAAGATAGAATGAATTTTTAGAAAACCAGCACATGGCTGGCTCCAAACAAGGGCAATTGTGCGTCATCATGAGATGCCTTGTGAAGTAGTTAAGTAAACTTATCTGTGGCTGATGATAATGAGGGCTGTATGCGTTTGCGAAACTGCCTTCGATCTGTTAACAGAGTCACGTGGCGTGTCTCATTGGCTACGCGCAGGCTCGTTTCCGTGGTGGAGAGGTTCACTTCTGAAGTGGTGCTGGGACCAGGCGCTCTCATCATCGAGAACGAGAACCTGGTTGTGAAGGCCGTGGCCTGGTCCCCCAAGCTGCTCTCACAGGGCCAGGACTTCCTGAGCTTTTCGCTTCGGTCAAACGGAGACCACTACCTTCACGAGGACTTCTCTGGTGACGGCGATGAACAGGATGATGGAGACGTTAGTACTATCACGGATCCTTTTATTTTAATTGCCACCTTTTTTTTGCCGAGCATTGTTACAGTCTAAGGAGAATGCACTGCCCAAGCACTGCTAATCTAAATATGCAATGAAAACTCGTCATTCGAACTTTATGAAGATGGACTAACTTGCTTGGGTGCGTGGCTCTGTATGCCCAGACGGCTCCAAGTAAAGAGGCCTGATGCCTTCTTGTCTTCCTGATATTGAAGAAAGATCCCCTAGACGTGTAAAAAAAAACAATTGTGTTCAAGGAACCTCTGTGTGCTGAACTAATTAAAAGGTTGTTTCTTTATTATCTGGCTGTCGGCGTAGGAGTCAGTACCAACAGGACAGCGCAGTTTTAGACGAAAGTTTTTGTGTGCACATATTGTGGCAGATTATCTGGGAACGATGAATCGGCGCGATTAAAGGTCAACCACGTTGTCTGTCTTCGCGTCTTTCTATCCAGGCTCTGGCTTCCCTTGCAAGGTCTGGATTCTTCCTGATCACTTTAGGTGACAAGTTACCCGGTTGTGGCGCGTGCAGCTATCTCAAAATAACAACTGATATTGAAACATTTTGCCATCGCCATTCCACCTTCTTTCATTACGCAGAACGCTGCACGGATATCTAAGCACACAAATGGGGTCCACAGTCATAATTTTCGGCAGCTTGTTGTACCCAGTCGTCACCTTTCATAGCTGCCGTCGTGTGCCATTACTGACTGAAAATCAGTGATGTCACACCTTCTTAATCAATTTGACCTCAGTCCATGGGTTGAATAATCGAAATGCACCATTTATGGTTTCCTGGTCTACTGTTATCTGAGCGCTTAAAACACTGTAGGCGAAAGCCTCCTGATTGCCTGTTCCTTGATGCATGTTAAGATTTTATGCGACAGTGCCTGCGTGTACGTGTGCATTGTGTCTTGTACATTTTATTTTGCGCATTGTCTTATGACATCAACTCGTCTTGTCTTCACCCTTTCTCCTATTATATGCTTCAGCCTTTCATTCTTCTGTGTGGACAGGAAGGCCAAAGAAAAGTTTCTTGGCGGACCTCTCCGTCCTTCTTGGCATTAAACCTTTGTTGTTTTGCCATCCTATCTGGGGGGTAGTACTCTGTAAAGCGTGGAACGCAGGGACAGATTCATAGGTGACTTTTGGAAAAACGTACGGAAAGGTGGCAGCGGATCGGCTCCAGTTTAGCCATGCATTTTTGAACTTTTTTCATAAAAAAAGAAAAAAAAGGATTCGCAGTTTTTGTATATAAAATTTCGTGCTTGGCTTTCCCCTCTCCCCTTCCCAGCAGTTCTACAAATGCGCCTTTACGCGGATTAAAGCGAGAAAGAGGGAGGGGAGAGGTTGTGCAGCTTTCTATACGTAACCCTCTGGGAGGCGCGAAAGTCTGGAATGTTTAATTTTTATTTTCTTCTCCTCCTCGAACCTGTGCCCTTCACTTCACGGTGGCATCACAGAACATCGTGATCACCATGCCGTTCGAGGCGCTGTCCATGGCGATCAACATCTCGCGCCTGGCAGCGGGCGAGCCCTACCGTCCCATCCACGAGGTGGAGAAAGGCCCGCGCATAGCGTTCGTCTCCTACCGGAACGACAAGTTCTTCAGGCCGGCTCGCCACAGCCTCACTTCCCTCATCAGCGCAGGTGGGTATCAGGCCAATTGCGGAAGTCTTAAAAAAAGCACTTGAATAGCTTGGCTTTGAACTATGCCTATGACCTACTGCCTTATTCAGAAGCTTGAGTAAGTTTGTGCCGTCGATAAGCTACAGCGTCTGGTATTAAGGACGCTGAATGCCCCCTTACACGTCGAAGAGGTTATGCACAGTTCGATTGAGAGCCCAGATATCTTAGGGACTGTAGCACTCTTAATTATCTATCTTCGTTTCAATATCATCAACTTATCGGCGCTTGTAACCAGCCTAACAATATCACGCTCTTGCTCAATATAGGTTTTGGGACTCGATCTGCGGTCGCTAATTTTGAAACAGCTAGGCAATATGGAACGCTTGGAATAGTTTTGGATTACGTCGCTAGGACATTATTCTGCCTTTTGGGCAGCCATTAGTTTCGACAGCCCTATACCCAGTGTACGAATATGAGCCAAACGCTGAGCGGTCTGCAGCAGCGCTCAAGGAGTAACAAGAGCGTCTGCTAGGCGCGATGATCTGCTTATGCTCATGTCAGGAAAAAGAGAGCTACTGATTCGTTACGATTCTCTAGTCACGATTCGTCAGCATTAAAGTGAAATCTGCAGTCAGCACCACGAAACCAAAGCCAAATCCTTTAAGGCGTTCACGCGTTAGTACGTTACGGGAGTGCTCAACCCTCCAGCGGTCCTGTCTGGAACTATCACTGTGGTCGGGCCGGCAGAGACTAGAGTGACACATGACCTCACCTGTGCTTTCCACTTCACTTCCACCAAATCATGACATGATGAACTTTGTGTTTTTGCCCAGCCGGTCGGCTACTCCCAGCGTGAGACAAAGCAGTGTCTAGCACGATGTATACACAGAGCTTTCACGGGTTACTAAAACATGTCTGCAGCAGGAACAGAACTGGAACAGTCAACTCTGTTACTGACGATCATGGCAATGTGATATAATTGATGACCAATTACTCATGCATATTCCATGCGCGTTGGATCTTCCGGATACAGGACAAGTCGTCCTGTCGGCTAAGATCGGCGACAGCAAGATCGAGAACCTGACGGATCCCTTGGTCTACTCCTACCCGACATACAGCGCTGAAAGATATGTCTGTGCCTTCTGGGACGATAACAGTAAGTACATATAGCACGTATTCTTGCTTTCAATTCCTGCTCCGTTGTTAGCGTGCCTGCATGAGACGAGTGAAATAAAACGATCTGAAATTAGCTCTGGCGGCTTTGAAATGAGCGATACTTTTGCCCGGCATAGCACCAGAACTTGGGTTTGACCTGTCTTCGAAGTGGAGATCTCTATAAACTGAGGGCGTCGGCGCACTAGCGTCATGTTTTACAGCTTAGTGGTTTTCAATGAGATCTAGTAGACAAATAATCTTGCTAGTACCGACATGGGAGGATGACAGCCCTCAAGTTCGACGTGCGCTGAGAGAGGCGCCGTAGTCGAGGTCTCCGGATTAATTGTGGCCACGTGAAGTACATTAACGTGTCGTTACATTACGGTCCACGGGGCTGCTTTTCGTTTTCCTTTCCGTCAAAACGCAACCCTCCACGGCAGGAATTCGAACTCGCTATCTCCTGCGTAACGGCTGAACGGCATAACCATTTTTTGAACAGGCTTTGTGCTTTTCAATTGCACTTTCTTTATGCAACTTTAGCTCTTGAACAGGGATTACAAATTATGAGCAATCAAAACTGTTAATACAGCTCGCTGTTTTCGGGCAATATCTTTGAAATATAATATTTTTCGCAAAGCAAAGCTTGCGCCCTTTTTTTTCGTTCACTCGAATACGTCCTCTTGTTGCAGGAAAAGAATGGTCCACTGCCGGCATTACGACCAACCAGTCGGGGAATGTGACAGTGTGCAGCTCGACGCACATGACTGCGTTTTCACTGTTGCTGGTAAGGCCTTACTTTGATAAGAGTAAATCTACTGCATCTGTTAATTTTTTCTCACTTGCTGTTCGTGAACAGCACAAAAACTATCATTAATATACGATACAGGAGGGTGGCGTTGCAAAAAAAAAACAAAAACGGACGAGGTGAAGTTTTACTCAAGCGCGCAAAAAATCCCATTTCGGAAGCGTCTAAAAAAGAAATTGGCGGTGGTTTAGCTCTGGTTAAACGTGGAGTGACGCGATTGCTACAGCTGGCCGAGTGGAACTTGCTAAGTTGAATTGCAAAGTCAGTCGTTCGCCGCTGCGTTTCGCTGGGCACGGCGCATGCGCACAGCTGTTGCAGCTCGGTTTCGCTGGGGCGCCGCGCCGCCGGCAGCTGCAGCTGCTTCGCATCACGTGACGAACCACGTGACCAGCCACGGCACCGCACCGCCGGCAGCTGCTTCGCACCACGTGGCCAATCACGTGACCAGCCACGTGACCGTGGCCGCGCGGCCACGCTGAAGGCTCGAAATGCTACCGTGATGTAGCTATCGCTACAAATTTTCATAAGTATAACGGGATGGTTATGTGACGCTCTATCACTGTGTGGAAAGGCTACTCCCACAAAAACTAAGCGGGACATCATGGGAGTTAATGCAGCGGCGCTTGCTATTCTAACCCTATTAAAAAATGTGTACAGGTTTGAATAGGAGACAAATAGTATTATGGCACATTTCGTTTAACATTATAGGATGAAGCTTCCAAAACAATTCAGCCTTTGAGTGACTCCTTAGTGGAGGGCTCCGTATAACTACCATTACCCGTGGTTAATTACCGTGAACTTACATCACACAGTGCATGCAAGTCGTGGGTTTGAACCCGCCCACTACGGTAGCCGTTCGTTCGAAGAAAAATGTGAAAATTCCGTGTACTGTGCATTGATAGTGCCCGTTAAGTACCCCAGGTGGTCGAATTTACCCGGAGCCCTCCACTACGGCGTCCCTCATAGACTGAGTCGCTTTGGGACGTCCATCCTATAAAGCCAAACCAAATGTGCCATAATCATATTTGCTGACCCGTTCAATCCTATATACGTTTTTCAGTAGGGAAGGCTCTTTTCTGAGCACCCTGAAGCGCGCTTTACTGCATACACTTTTGAACGCAGCGAGCGTAATGTGGCATTTTTTTTCGTTTTGTATTTTTTGTACCCGTGTTCTGGCACGCTTTTTATTTGAAAGCACGAAATTGGCCTAATAGCCATTTACCAAAGTTGAAGCAAGAAACTGCAAAAGCACTGTAGAATGTCTTTCTGGTTTCAAAGTCGATTCTCTGGAAGTTCAGCTCAGAGGAAGTTTAACTTGGACCTATCGAAATGCACCCAGGGCGAAGGGGGCAGAAGTACGGACTTAGTAAATATTTACAACATCGCAGGGATAGCTGACGAGTCATGAAGGGGCTCTTCCAACAGCTTTCGTGCCATCGACATCCGTACGGTCTTGAAGGAGTGTTCCTGTTAACTTTACCGAGATTTGGAGCTTACGAGTGCGTAACTGTGGCCATTGCACTTTTCGACTGGAAACGTTGATCATGACGATTTGGTTTTGACGGCTCAAGGTCAGCTTTGTAAAAGAGCGTCATGGCAAAAGGTATTATCCGTCTGAATAAGATGGGGTCAAAGACCAATTTTTATATGCAGCGAGGATGCTGAAAGCATACAACCTAAGCGTATAATGCAGCTTCATTACTCTGGCGCGCTTTTCCTCTGTGTCACTTTGTGAAAAACAGTAAAAAATTTCTTCGAAACATTTATTTGTACGTGTAATTGCGTCTTTAAAAGCTTGTTTCGCGTATCATTGCTTTCAATCAGGATTTCGTGGTTTGAAAAAGCAAATAACGGTGTAATTATCTTTACCTATTCACAACCCAGCTGTATAAATAGATATAATACCGCAAGAAACAATTCACCGAATGTATGCAATAATATCATTTCCACGAATCTAGTTAACTCTTTTACTTGAATTATAGCTTAGCTGCGATGTTGATGTGCAATAACATAGGAAGCCCAGTATTTATCACGCAAGCATACACTTAGTCTGTCGTTAGAAATGTATTCCCACAGAAGCTTGAATCATTACTCTAGCTACTTGCCATAGAAGGTGAAAAGCAAAGCTTCAACAATTTTCTCTTCTTAATGAAAGTTAGTTCAGTGGCATACCGTACTGCAGAGTGCCCGTGACGGAGCTGTCACCTAAACGGAGTATGTAGTCGCGGTGTACGTACAAAGAAGCCCAAATTTCTGCTTCACGTTTAGAAAACTAACGTATAATTTTCAGCTGTTTCGCCTTGGCCAGCCTAGGGTGACTAACACAGCCAAAGTTACAGAATCTAGAAAACCGAATACATGATAGTCAAGGGTGCCGAAGCGGTCTGTGAAATTTAGGTGCTATTGTGCGAAACATGATAAATTTGTTTAGCGGCCTCATGTTGAAGTGCCGTCTTAAGACGATTCTTGTCTTTTTTCCTCATTAGGATCCACTGCCCGGAATGTCGACGGCCCCTCACCACTACCGGATCCTTTCTCTAATATCATACGTTGGATGCATTATGTCGATCGTTGGTCTGTTCTTCACCATACTGACCTACGCTCTTTTCGGGTGAGCCTTTTCGCCGTCTATTTCGATCAGCCCCATTTTTTCGGCTTCGACGTCCGCAAAGGGAAACATTTCTTTTATTGCCTTTGTAGACAATATCAACTCTCATTAACCGTTTTGTACCTGCAGTAACTTAAGGAAAACTAAGGTTGAAAGGTGTGAAGCAGCTTGAATAGAAGAACGTGGTCGCTGCTACACAAAAGGGTTTGCCCTATCAAGGGTTAGCAAAGTTTAAAAAAAGAGGAAACGATTACAGCCGGAAAGCATTCACTCCCTCCTTATACCCCCCCCCCCCCCCCCCACAGTCCACCTTCCCAAAAGCAAAAGTTAACGTGATGAATGACGTATGAAGTCGATTGCTTCTAGTGCATATGAGACCAAGTTCTAATACAAAGCAGCATCAAGCTATTTGTTGATGCCTAGCACACCTACTCCCGGATTAAAATGATATCCACTTGACACTAAAGGCGGATGCATTGTATAATAACATCGCGTGAAATTTTGAAAGAGAGAGAGAGAAAGGCAAAAAATAAAAAGAACAACGAGACGGTTTATCGCTGCGCTAGTTGTTCCATTCTTCATTGAAAACTCTACAGCACAAAACGTACTGGGCAAGACAGTTACAAGCACATCGGTAACGGTTTTCAGTGCTGGCGCATCACAGGTGGTTCAGTTTATTTCTCTGCCTTTCTTTTCCTTGAGCTACGCGCTTTCAGGTGTTGGTTACGAAGGATACCTTCGACCACAGGATTCTTAATTTCACGAAATATTTCACATTATAGACGTGACTGTGCTTGAGGCCATGATCAAGGCAAATTAGTTTACAAACTTCTAGGCGTAAAAAAAAAACTGTGGAAGCTTCCTACCTGTCACCGGATTATGCGACACGTATTTCTAAACATCCTGACGCCTTGAGTTATAAATATAAACCCTAAAAGCGTCAGTCCGTGCTGTTCGATACATAGATTGTGCAGTTCTGTAGTAAATTTGTGGCCATTCGGTATGCAGCGGAATTTCCCGAACTGAAGCTAGTCTGAGCAGGTGTGCTAATCTGATAAGACATTTCAGACCTGTGCTATGGAAATTAATGCATTCCGAAATCGAGCCTCGGGAGCTTCGGATTCAAAATACAAATGCAGAAGAATTCGTAGCATGATCTGTTGGTCTCCTGTGTTGCGGCTGGTAAGAGTACATAAAAAGTATTATGTGAGCTTTGGTGAGCATGCCTTCGTTATGTAACTTACTAGCATTCAAGGACAGCCTGTAAAGCACTTTCACTTGTAAAGCCGTGCAGCTTGTGTGCGTGCAAACTATGCATACCTAAAGATTTGTATATACACATACTTTAAGGTAAGTGATAAAAAGGAGGCCTATTTTTCGTGCATTGATTTAAGCACAAGATAAGAATGCCTAGCAATGTTTAGCCTTCCTTAGATATAGAAACCACTCAGATTACACATTCGGAAAATTTGAGCAATAGAAGTGCGAACCAGACAGCACTGTCCAATTCGAAATAAAAAATGGCGGCCTGTATATTTTTGCACAAAAATTGCCCTTAGAACGATATCAGTGAGATCCACAGGCCTCGTTCTTGGTTTGTTCACCAAACAAACTTTCACGCAACTTTCATTCCACCAAACAATATCAATACTACAAAGGGGTGATGACTATTTGGTGAAGAAAAGCGGGTGGCGTAGAGAACGTTAATTTTGCGTGCGTTGATTACAGTACGGAAGATATTCCTGAATTGGGAATTTTTGAACCGCACCATCAGGAGTGTAACTGCTCTCTTGTCCTTCCGTCGCATCGTTCGTGTCGCCGGGCAGATCCCTGTACAAGGATCGGTCGGGCAAGATCCTGCTCAACCTGTGCTCGGCCATGCTGCTGCTGAACGTGGCCTTCCTGGTGGGCTCGCTGCACGAGCGATTCCCCAAGCTGGACCTGTGCCTGGGCACGGCCGTGGCCACCCACTACTTCCTGCTCGCCTGCCTGGCCTGGATGGGCGTCGAGGCGGCCAACATGTACCAGATGCTCGTGCACGTGTTCGCTTCGGCCGAGACGTGCTTCATGCTCAAGCGTCTCCTCATTGCCTGGGGTAAGTGCGCCGCTGGCGTTGGCCGTTGAGTATTCCAGTCCCTCATTTTAGACGATCAATTTAGATTACGACTGTTTCTAATGCGTAATATGTGTAACGGGGCTTTTCAGCATATTTGACACTGTAAAGCTTGGCAGGGTTCAGGACTTCATTTCCTCCCACCTTATTGAGACTGGAGTCCCTGAGTATTCAAGGGGAGCCCCGCTGTAGGGCTCAGCAGCATACCCGTTGAGCTCTATACTTTTGACAAGGACTGTAGAATTCCTTCGTTTTACATCAGGAAAAGTTGCTATTAGCAGTCCTCCCTGAAGAGTTCGGTGTAGACCGTCAACATCCGGTAACATGATGATCACGAATCCAGTGTCGTGTGACGGTCATGCATCATCACGTGACCCGCCCACGAAACGAGCGGCGCCTGTCTGTGTTCGTTGTGGTGTAGCCTCAATGTGTGCATTGCCTTTACGCTAGGTCTTAATAACAAAACAAACGCCGCAGCACAGCGACATCTTTCGCTGAGACTAGCACGGTACTAAACGCAGCGTGAGTACTTGACAATATTAGTAACCAAATTCAAAGTTGTAGTTTTTAATGTAATTTTTTGACGAACAGTGTCTGCGTAAGTTATATGCGTTAAAGTGAGAACGACTTCTATTCTGTTGGCAGCGCAAAGGCCGACAGGACAGTTATTTAACTTGTATATTCTCGGCGAGAGTTCTTCTTGACGAGGAAGGGAAGGTTAGAGAGACTGAGCGTCCGTAACGGTGTCATTCCGCCAAGCAGTTCGGCCTCACGACGGTGCGCCTGGCTGCCTGAGGCATTGGTCTCTCCGCGGTAAACTCACGCCTTCGTGGCTGTAGCTGGCGTGATCTATAGCAGCTTCTTGCAAGAATACGTACCTAGCAAAATCGTTGAAAAAGAATACAGTCGTTTCCATGACTGTCTAATGATCGAAGTTGTGTTTTACGCAGAAACTGATTCCTGCAAGCTGAAACTACACTAGTCAGGCTGCAAGCGAGCGCGTGTTTCGCCTCCGTAGCTTCTCCTGCGTTCCCGGAAAAAGTCACTGACGAGAGAAAGAGAGAGAGATAAGCTCTTTACATGGAAAGCAGACAATTTAGCCGGCGTATAAATCTGCTGACTTGCTACTCTCCCCGAATAAGGGATTCAGGGAGAGAAAGATGGAATGAGAGAGGTGTAGAAAATGGGATGACAATGCTCACATTGCATAGAGAACGCTCAGTGAGAGTACTGAGTGGAGGGATTAGAAATTGTCTACAAATCCAGTGTCATCTAACTATTAAAATAAAAAGTTTATAGCGCGTCTCTGCTGCCTGTCGCAATCTATGAGTTCTAATGCACAGCCAAGTGTTAGACACACTTGAGTGAGTGATTTCATACGGTGTTCATAATGTGCACGCTCCTTAGCGTACGCTAGGCATTCTAACAGAATATGCTCCACTGTTCCTGCTGAGTCGCAGTTATCAAAATACGGACTGTCGGCGCCTTTTTATGGCGAAGGGTGGCGTCATCTAATGCAGCAATCGCGGTGTGATATGCCGTACCCGCTCTCCACTCGTCCGATCCAGTCCAGCAATCACAGCTTTCCATGCCGCACCCTTTCACCACTCTCTCTCCTCGACTCTGATTGGCAGCCGCTGTTTACCGGCCGCCATTCGTCACCGTCCACTGACCCGCCCTCCCCTCCTCTCCACTTTCCCTCATTTACCCGCACGGCCTTTCTCTATCTCTACTTCGCCTGCTTTCCCACGAGGTCCCCGTCGCCAGACAACTTTTCGCTATTAGGGTTCTAATGCTAACGCCTAACAAGTCGTCGCGGAGTATAGTAGCTATTCTGGCGCAATAAACCCGCGCACCACACTTGCGCTCTACACAAAGAGCTGGCCAGCGCGAAAGCAACGCTGAGCATAAGGGCACCACTTTCTACGTTAAATCACAGGTGCAAACGTCAGCAGTAAAATCTTTCATTAAGTAGGCATTTCAACGACTGTCTATGATGGCGTTTGAATGGCGACTTCTGACGAAGCATTCTTTAGATGTACACCAGTGCAGCTGCGTATTTGTAGCCCACACGAAACGGATCGAGGGTAATAGATTTGTGATCACACCAATGAAAAAGCCAGTATCACAGGCTTAATATTTTCGCAGACCTTGTATCAATGACAGTACGTTCGAACTTTGCTTCCTCTTTACACCGATGATAACTTCCTAGCCGAACAGAAAGTTGGCACGACATGATGCAGCTAGCAATACATTGCACTTTTCGATTGACTGCTTTCTTTTCTTCCAGGGATTCCAGCTGTGGTTGTTGCAACTTGCCTAGCTATAGACCTTGAGCCATACAGGGGTCACAATGACTAGTAAGTATGCTTTGAGGAAAGTGAACTTTTTTCATTTTCAGAAGCGTTCATTGAGAACAAATTCTTTGCAGACAATTTTAACGAAGCTGGCGTTACGACACAAATACGTTCTTATAGCGCGAATGCCTACCGCAACATTAAATAAATGTATCTCAGATTGTGTTGAACATTCATTTCTCACTATTTTTCATCTGCTCGCAAGCAAACGTAATAGAGAATAAGTGCATACTTTGTGTTTATTTTTCAGCTGTGTGATATCTTCCCGAAACCCATTCATCTACTACATCGCGTTCCTGGGCATCTCCTGCTTCATCCTTTTCGTAAACCTGCTAGTGTTCATCATGGTGACGCGGGTCTTGTTCAAGCCGCGCATGGCTGGAGCAACCAAGCCTGCCAGCCACACGACTGGGTCCAGCTGCGGGATAGGCAGCCACCCTCCGATCACCGCTGCCCAAGTTCGCGGCGCATTCACCGTCATGACTCTGCTTGGCATCACGTGGATATTCGGCGTGTTCGCCGTGGGCGAAGCCAGGACCGTGTTCCAGTACGTCTTCTGCGTGTGCAACTCGATGCAGGGCTTCCTCATCTTCGTGGTGCGAGTCTTGCAGTACCCCGAAGCCCGTTCCGCCTGGGCGCAGCTCGTCACAACGGGAACCTTCAAGAAGCACCGTGGAAGCGGACCGCCGACGGGGTCCTGGTGCGCGAACTCCAACCCCAAGCAGAACAGTCACTCGTCAATGGTACGCGTCACCTCCACCAGCACTGACAGCACGAGCACAGTGGTTTTCAACAGCAACATCTGGAGCAAGGGAGGAGGTGCTGCTACCGGGGGTCCGGCTTGTGTTGGCGACTGCCCCACTAGGCTGTCCCGCTTCTCTGGAGTCGGCAGTATGCTAAAGAACTGCAATCTGCAGAAGGACGACAAGAAGAGCAACGCTGGAGGACAAGCCAGGAAGAAAAAGTCGTCAAAGGTAGTTACGCACTCATGAATTAGGTTACGTAAACTAAACAATCGCGCGCCAATTACGAAGGCACTTTGTCTGACTCATTACCTTTTAAAGTTTTTATAATTTCGTGTTGGCTAGTTCGTGTGTGCATTTGGACAGAAAAATGCGCTAAATGAAGCAGCACAATAAGGTCTTAGGACAAATATAACGTATACAAAAAACAATTGATATATATATCGTTTTGAGCTCTGATGAAATGTATTCGCCTTTTTCCCAAGTCCTATCAGTGCCATTGACCTTAGCAATAAACGACATGGACATACCAGGCGAGAACGTGGTCATGCGCTTAGGTATTCTAGAGCATAATGATGGCCGTGCTCACCACTGAACCCGCTCTTTCCCCTTAAAGGTGTGTATGCAACTTCACCAGAATATGAAAGTTTCTCTATACAACGCTAGCTACTGATAAGTACACGCGAGGTAGAGTCAGCGACTGCTATAGATCTCAACGCTTTGCATATTAGTGGTTATAAAAACATGAATGGTTTGGAGAACGGCGACCGTACGACTGATACTTGTTGGCACGTTTTTACAGGGAATATTTTCTCATGCTGCCGAAAGAGTCTGTTTATTTTTTGAAAGAAGAGATCCGTATTATCGAAAGTAAGCATAGGGTCGTGATATTTCTTTGAGCCTTGAACTAGCGCCATTACGGTTGAATGTAGATTCATAGAACGAAGTTTAAGTATTCCTTTTCGGTGTTTACGCCATATCTGACGTTAATATTTCCTGCGCACAGGTAATCGTCCAAGAAGGAGACGCTAAGGAGAACCACAAGGAGTTTTATTCCTCTGAAGACCAAGTCTCGGCTCTCGTGCCCGACCTCTACGCTGGCCAGGAACAGCAAATCGTGAAGAGCAACAGCCTCAACGCATCTGATCCACTGAAATACATCGACGACGACTCTCGCAGTTCGGCCACTCTCAGCTTTGCCAACAGCCAGAAAGCTCACATTCTCTTCGCCTACGCCGGCGACGAGACGGTTCCCATACGAATCAACGGCATAGTCCATTCGCCGATGGAAAAGCCGAAAGTCGAATCCTTTAGCACGTTCCAGAGGCCCTCGCCAGTTCCCAGCACGCCGAAGATTCCAGAACTACCGGAGGGCTGGAACACTCCGGTGGCGAAAGGGGCCGAACCGCATAACATAATCGTTTCAGACCATGAGCCAATCCGGAAAACGGCTACGGAGGAGACGTCCTTCCTGACGGCAAATGGAGCTAGTGCAATGGCTCCATCGTGATGAATGCGGTGTCCCAAGACACGCTGACTGCGATCCAGCTCGTCTTTTGGAAGTCCGTTGTCTTCAAGACAGAGTGCCTTTTAGCATACACCAGTTCTTCACAGATGCTCGGCGCTATATCCAGTGTTTCGTTCCAAGCGGAGGCACGACTTTAGCTTTCTGTGTTGCGAAAAGCAGTGATTAGTTCTTGAACTCCTACTGTTCAGTGCTGGTCCAGGTCAAGCCTTGGCAGCTGTCCAGGTTGCCTGGAATGGCGTGTTCGTCCACCGCGCTTGTGAGCTTGACGAACTGCGGCCTTCCTAAGAACCATGATCTCAATGCGTTGAAGGTAAAAGACAAGAGCGCTGACGGCTTGTTTGTTGTTGTTCTGGTTCGACGCGCAACCCTCCGCGTTTATCCTCGTCCTGGCCAAAGAAAAGAAAAGAGACTAAAGTGCGGTGCATCATGTTCAAAACTGTGGGCAATCCCGCTGTCTGGTGAAAACTTTGCTAGTCCTTGGTAGCATTCAAGTGACATTTGAGTTTTCTTTTGCCTTGCTCATGTGACAAATCATGAGTCATTCCTGCTAGCACTTGACAAGGGTAATTTCATTTGAATTGTTTTTTGACCGTGTTTGCTAAAGGTTGGTTGGATGTGGGGTGACCCCTCGTGCTGTTGTGAGTGCTTTCATGGCAAGAATTACCTTTGTCTTTTTGAATGTATATATATAGGCATATCTCTCTTTACGCAAATGTTCTGGACAGCATCTAACTTATTGAAACATATACACGTTCATATACATATAACCTAAGCGAATTTATTATCGGAGACGTTTACCTTACTTGTGAAGGTGTCGCTTGGTGTACTGTACTGACTTTTTTCTACGTGCCGTCGTTGTGTTTGTGTGTGTAACGGCAATAGTTCGAAAGGCCCCACTTGGCGGGATACACAAGTGCATTTATGTCAAGGTGAAAGGAGGGGAGTAGTTGTGTGGGGGGAGTACACATATATAGCCTGTACAGTGTTTGCCCGAATACAAATAACGCAGTATGGAGGTTCTCTAAAATTTTGTAAGCAAGCAATGGACTGATTGGTCCTACATGTTTTATTTCTTTGTACTCGATTGGTTGTGCTTAACGACCACAAGTCTGATCACAAAGTATTCGCTCTTGCTACTTCAACCTACGTGTAGGCCTCTGTTATAAATTAGTGAAAGTGTATGACATGACATGCTGACAAGAATGCAAGATTTAATTAATTTGTTGCATATGCATTTTGAACGTGCTTTTCAGTAAATTTGGAGTTTGTTGAGAAATATTTGGAGTTCTGCAGGCACCTCTTTTACGGTCTTGAGGTGGCGTTCCTTAGCGTCATTTATTTTCACGAATTTATGAATGATTAACTCGGGAAACTAGCTCGATTTTTTTATGACAAGGCAGAAATGCCGGCTTACGGACATAAAATAATGCAAGTTATTATTTGAAAATCTGTTTGTACCGACCTGGTAAAACGATTCAACAAGAAAGTGTCTTATATGGCGGTCGGCTACATCGCACTGCACAAATGCACATGTGACCGTTGGTTTATGCTTCGAATTGATGTCTTAGCGCAGAGATTTTTGAAGTTTAAATCTGGTTCCGCAGAAATAATTTTTTATCATCATGCAGTTGTTCTCAGAAGAGCATGACTTCATGGGAATAACCTGTTTGTTTTTTAGAATGGTGGAAGTATTTGTTTGCTTCACGGTAATCTTATGCTTTTGAAAGACAGTGCACCACCCTTGTCAGACACACTGGTTGGCTATAATGGCAGAAAGTTTGAAGAGACTTGTACTTAGGAAATATTATTCGCGCGACTTATATCAACTGCTTATCTGGCGTCTTTGTGACTGGCCTTGTGTGAAAACTGCAGTTTATGATGTTTTTTCATTAGGCAATCTTGACGTCGCTTTCTCACGGATAGAGCAAGCATTTGATCATATGTCTCCTCAGGAACTACATTGTTTTCAATTTCTTTCTCTACGGAACGATAACACACCCCAGTACAGCATAGCTGCCGGCCGTATTACTTGTCTAGCATCTTTGATTTGTCTGTTTCGTGGTTGCTAAATCTATGTTGCGTCTCATTCATTTTATTTACCCTGCACCTTTTATCGCTCCCTGCTTACCTCGTACGCTCAATGCCTGAAAGCCAGCGTTCAACCTGCTTGTACGAGGCACATTAGTTCATCAGATGACCACTGCCTACAAATAGGACTTGCAAATTGTTTCCCATATTTTAAGAAATATTGCGTTAGCGGCATTATTATTGCTGGCATTGCGGCATCCCAGTGACAAAATTACATTAGGTTAAAGATTGCGGCTGAATGAAGAACACAAAAAATTAACGGAAGTTAACCATTTCGATTGGCTGCGACTGTGGATTCGAGTGCAGAAACACCCTTACAATTCAATCCTGCAAACTGCATAGTTTAGTTCCGAGACCGGTAAATGTTATTTAGCCAGAAATCTGCGGAGACTCGTGGTGTAAAAATTGATATTTTGATGGAACTTCGGTGGTAAACCCCACGGTGTCTCGAAATGACTAAAAAATCGTAATGAAATCTGTGGCACACCATAAGCAACTACTTTTTTCTCGAAGCATAATGTTGCCGACTGTGAGAGCAGCCTGCTGCAATTTTTTTTTCTTTGCGAACAGTGCAGAACTAATTTTTAAAACATTAGAGTAGAAGGTAACATCCAACTGTAAGCACGGAAGGGTTGTAGTAACCTTCTTTACCTTGAGCGGCTTGCCTAGCGCCCTCTCTGTCGCTGTGACCACTGCCCAACATCTATGACAACAAGCACATTAATGTTCACCTAAACTGAATGTTGTGCGTGTAAAGGTGCTTTAAAACAAGCTAGGTATTTATTAATAGCAAGCTGTTCGCGAACCCAATTTATCCAGAAATTATTTCCTGATTACCGTTTTAGAAATGATCTAGAGGTCGAGGTTAGATTTTACCGATAAATTCAAAGCTTTTTTGTCATAGAAAATGCTTTTATATGAGCATGTGCTAGGGGCTTTTCTGAAAGGCTCTTATACGTACCAGCCATAAAAAGGAATCTTTCTAGCATTTGTGAAGATCTCTATTAATACGACCTCTCATGTTTCTACGCACAAAATTATCCCCAAAGGTCTACTACAGTTCTAACCCTAGGAGTTTGACGGTTAACAGGTAATTATTAAGTCACTATTCAAAGCATCAGTGTGCAGGAGTTTTACAGTTCATTACTAATCTACCTGGTGACGCTTCTATGTTCATCTTTTTTACATATCTCAAAGCATCACAGCCCTCTCGCTCACAACATTTTAACGATATCACATTTCAAATCTGCATTGGGAAGAAGGGCAGCATTTTTTAAAGCGCCCAAACGTAAGTCTCCTCCTAGCCGCTTTTTGTTGGTTTCAGAAGACTTCGCTGATGTTTAGTCTGGTTTACTATTTAGTAGTGCGTTAGAGTGGTGCTTTTCTGCGGTCTTCACGCCAGCATTATTAACCTGCGAAGGAAAGAATGCCGGTTAGGTTACAGGCTTCTTTATGCTTACTGTTGATGATGGGGAAGCACACAATTGTAAAAATGCGCTTGAGCTCCAAGATATGTTATATTCGAGAAGGTCACTTCACAATTTGATGAATGCCGCCGAGTGGGCCCGAAGATCCCCTCGAACACGTCCTGGCGTCTGGGTTTAAATCTAATTCGGCCACCTTTGCATTGTTATC
Source organism: Amblyomma americanum (assembly GCA_030143305.2). NCBI lineage: Eukaryota > Metazoa > Arthropoda > Arachnida > Ixodida > Ixodidae > Amblyomma > Amblyomma americanum. The sequence continues at coordinate 25,037 of JARKHS020009410.1, forward strand.
AAATCCTAGTTATGAAAACTTATAGCAGAGAACATTGTCCCTTGTAATACCATCAAGGGTCGTAGCGATGTTTCATAGTTATACGCAAATGATTTTCGTTCCGTAGCTGGTCTTCTGTTAAAAAATTGCGCACCACATGTTTTCGCTCTCCAACAACATTTGCGTTGTTTGATTTGTTACCTAAGCAGTGCCCCAAAGAAGGGCATTCGAGCAGTTTCAGGTACGTGCGCTCATGCGTGTGTGTGCGTGTATTCTCTGTGGTCATGATTGCTGCATGTTTACAAATCAAGATGTCCCTTATCCCTCCATCTTTCTATGGCCGGCCGGAGTTAATCCGTCCTTTGTGCGTGGATGTGTCCCCGTGTTCCTGAAGTGAGGGGCCGGACAGACTTTGTAAAAATGTCGCCGAGGTGGGAAGAAGCGAAGAAAACAAGAAATCCGCATTAAAGATGTGTTCCTTTTACCAATCATCGCTTATGGTCTCTCTTTCTGCATGCTGCGTTCGTATTTTTTCTTTGCAGCTCTGGCTCTTGCATTATACGGTTATCCACGTACCAAACGTCGGCATCGGAACCTTCAGTTCTTTCCCAACAATTTCATAAAAGGCCACAGAAGGCTTTCACCGGGGCTTATAATTACGGTTGTGTAAAATGGCGGCAGTAATCAAACTTGTTGTAAAGAAATCGCACTGTTTACTGAAGTGATTTTTAATTTCGAGGTTGATGCCTGATTGTAGTGCACTGCATCCATTTGCATCTAAGCGGGCACAACCACAGAAGACGGGCACATTAGGTCGGAAATCATTGACAAGAAAGCGCTCCCAATCTAGCCGCGCTACACAGGGAAGTGCGGATAAATATAAGCAAGGATTCCAAGGCAATATTCCTAAACTACAGAAACATCAGCGGTGAGGAAAATGTAGGCAAACAATAGTCGGTCGCTTCTCTGTGATTAGAATGTAGAAGACATAAATGTAAATGAGAGCCACAAAGACAGTTAATTTTTTTAAAGGAGGTAGGTATCAGCGAGGGACCTGCTGAAGAAGGGGCCGTGAATAACTGCGCTAAGCCCTGCGATTTTTAAGGTAACGTTTCGTCCCCAACTGCTCCCCGATTGGCACCAGTTTAAATACTTTTCCCAGGGAGCAGTACTATATACTTCGGGTATGAGTAAAACAATCGATATTTAATCGTATGCATGATAAGGGCACTTCGTTTCCTAGTTAAACCCAGTTGCTATCCGAAAATGTGTTTTAAGTACAGTAGCTTTCGATTGCACAAGTTTGAAGACACCATGTGAGAATTTGCGAATCTCTTGTACTTATTAAAGATGCAGTTGGCAATTAACTAATGCCTGCTTTAATGCTTTTTATTTCTGATCTGGTAAACTTGGAGGATAAGTTAAAAAAACATGTTTTAAAAGCCAGAACACTGACACTTGCCAGACGTCTCACAGGCATTATTGTATGAAGCGTTACACGTGTTAACGATCTCAAGCTCGAAGGGTCTTGCGTTTATAATGGTGACAATAAATAAATGTTTTCGCAATGCATACTAAACAGGCTGATCTTGCATCGCTGAGGAAAATTCTCCACTGGACATGATCGAGTAACAGAGACAGGTAATTTTTTTTTTAAGATGGTAGGTATGAACGAGGTACCTGCTGAAGAAAGCGCCATGAATAACTGCGCTAAACGCTGCATATAAAATTCTAACAAATGCTAAAAAAAATCGTTTGTGAGCAGTTCTCAGCAACGATGGCATTTTTCATTCTGTTCATGAAATAACGTGTGACAAGGAGCTTTTTATGTTCTGGAAAAAATAACCGCTTCAAGCATATATATTTAATTCGAAACACTGCAGCTAAATACCACCTGGAAAGCAAATTTTATCGTACTTTTGCCAGAACAACCTTATTTTGATAGGAATTCGAGCTCCAATTATATCACCGAAATTTTGCCCCCCTCCCCCTTCTCAATTCCTAAAAAAAATATAACCCAAAAACGAAGGCACCAGCGTTGCTGCGCAGCCAGACCCAGCGTTAATTGACATACAACTAATCTGTTTTCTAGTTGCAGCCACTTCGTGAGCTCGAGCAACTAGAAAAAGCAACTCACAAAACATTGGAAGGCATTTGTTTCAGCGGTAAAATTAACATTTTGTACAGCAGGGTTCGTATGCCTGATTGATGGCAGCAAACTCAAGATGGTGGATGCTCAAATGATAAGTGCGACGGCCTAGTCATTCGCGCCTTCAGCTCTCAGTGTTTAAACCATACGGCTGCGTTTACTGCTGAACGCTGCAGCTGGTACAGCTCAGGTGATATTGTATGCGCCAAGTTCTTTTGTTTGTTCTTTTAATACTTTTGCATCGCTGTTGTCGCTTGCTCGAATTCTGCCTGTGTGTGTTTTTTTTTGTGACGCCACTTACAACAGAGTATCTCCGCGCACTAGCTGTCCACTTTTTCTCTCCATTCATACCCACCGTCCAAAACCTCCACCATTCACTAAACAACCCAACTTCATTCGCCAAACTTTTATCAAAAACCAACGAGTGACCCACCCTCCAGAATGCCTCCACCCACAACCCACTCACCTTTGTCCTCTACCCGCCTTCATCGTCCAGAAGCTTCCACCAAAGAACCTACCTACGTCTTACCGAAGCTTCAACCACCACCTCCACCCATCACCATCAATCACTAACTTCAACTCTCCAGACTCCCTTTTCACGAGTCGCCCACGCAATACTGGAACCTAAATGCGACGGCAGGCGATCACTGTAGTCGCGGAATGTAGAACCGATAATAATAACGCCATTTCTCACGTCACCTCGTATGTTCGCCTGCACATTTCTTACTTCATGCATCCAAACTGCACACCAAAGCTGGAATAACACTGGACATGAGCGAAGACGTAATGACCTAAGCTGCTCACCGTGAGCATCTTCCAAAATGCCTGCTGTAGTTAGGTTCAGAATTATTTTTTCTATTAGGAATACAAGCGCAGGCTACTTCGTTCTGAATGCTCTGTTGTATATTATACGAGTATGACTGAATCCAACTCAAGCGTATGGTAGTGCACATGCGCGTAAGTCTGTCGGCAGCTTTGCACACTTCACTGGAAAATACCGTCGCTCGAATTTCGTTTTCCACCAAATATACTCACCTCCGAATACTTCATCGTGCCCGAACAGTCTTGCGAGTGTAGGCAGATGCGCGTCGAGCGAGCAGAAAAAGCTGCGAACTGCACCGGCACGTAGCGAGCGCGCAAGGATATTGCTAAATAATACCTTTCGTCTTTCCAGTTTCCAGGTCAACTGTTCACGTTTGCACGATGCCAGCCATTTTTTCATCAGCGTACGCAAAGCCCTGTCTAGCATCTTCAGAGTAGCCGGTATTTGGAGACTGCCTCATCGAAAACTGACGCTGCACTGCATACATGTGTGTGCACAATTCCTTCCGCTGTTCCTTGCGTCAAGAAACGCTCCAAAGATTCCCAGCTCTTTTATTAAATCTCCTCAGGCGCGAACGGGAATCAATTGTTCGAGTATGTTCGCAGCTTGCGCCTACACACGACTGTTGCCGAAAGGAAAATTAATGTAAAGAAGACAACAGTGAAATTGAAATAAAACTCCAAAGTGGCTGCAGTCTCAAGCGAGTGTGTGTTCGATCCATCCAAAAGTAAAAAAAAGGATGGGATAGTTCAAATGGTAACATCTTGAGATAGGAAAAGTACAAAAGAGGGGACAGAGAGGCCATAGATCTTTTCATTTCACGCGATGTCACGAAAAGTGCGTCATTCTTCAGCGCTCTTATAATATCACATGTCTTTCACGTTCCTGTAGTAGGCGTAATTATCAACGCGTGGAAAGTTCGTATTTTTCATTTTGATTAGCCTATTTACGAGCGTTTGCTGATCCTTACTTTTTTATGGCTGTAGCATTGATTGAAAAATTAAAAAACGCAGGCGTGTAACAAATATAACGCGAAAACGTTAAATTTCAACTAATAGTTCCTATATAAACTTGGGTAGAGGATCCAGATCAAATATGCCGCAGAATTTTGCAAATCATCGCCCTATTTTTATTATTGACAGGTACTGACAAAGAAATACTGCCGAAATATTGGCATGTTTCTAGGCATCCTAATCACTAAATATGAAACGGTCAGCTCAAGGGTAGCACTTTGAAATGTAATGATGTTAAAAGCCACAAAATGTCGCTTTCTGCCCCAGGCAAATTGAGATATTACCCGAGGCAAGTTTCAGAACCTGCTAAAACTAAAATATTAGGCATTTTTACAATTAATGCAAAACGAAGCTGGTGCCATAGAGATCAACACAATCTTTGTGAGCTTATCCGTATGAGAAACAAGATCCAACATAATCAAGAACTTTTTAATGCGAGAGTAATATTAGCCTCGTAACCTAGAAAATGCGGGTGTGTGGTGAAGACTATGAAGTAAGCCACGTGATGTGAAAAATGGCGAAGAAAACAACAAGGCATTCAATGACGGTGACCATGGTCAACCTGGAGAAATCAAATAATTACGGCCGTGACTAAGGTTTCAACACCTTGCGGCGCGATATCAGCTTCACTGGCCACTGCAGGAGAGCACTATGCGATCGCCGCAGCAGATTACGCCTCGTGTTAGAGAGAGAGAAAGAAAGTTTAATGAGAGAAAAGGAGGAGAGGTCGGCCGGTGGAAACATGACCCTGGCCTGCTACTCCATACAAGAGAAAGGGGAAGGGGAGGAAAGGGAAAGAGGGAATGAAGGTTGATGTTGGCATAATACAATGAGTTTCATGGGTGTTGATGTCCGCACACACACACTGGCTCGCACTCGCATCACGATGATTAGACGCACGTGAAAATCATGTCTTCAACATGCACCGACGCATGTAATTTACACATGCTGGAGCAGGGGCTGGTGAAAACACAAATGTGCACACTCACGTATGATGTCAGAGCTGTCACTGTGTATGAAAAAACGCGGTGCGCTGTGTGAACCGTGTAGGCAGTGCATAGGCAGTCGCAGAGAGGTATCCACGCCTGTTTCACATAGAAACGTCTCGTGTTGAACTGCACAACGCTCTCGCACTGTGCATTGCACGTCGTCGTCTTCATAAACTTCCGTTTGTGCGCAAGTCACGAAAGAAAAGGAAATCCGCCGTCAATCGCTATTTCAGGTAAGTGGAGTTGGTGTCCACCCGAGAAAACCTGCTTTCGCCCAATGATTCTTGGGTAGCAATACTAAACCGCCAGGAGTTTTTTTCTTTCACCCGTTACAGACTTGGCGCTTCGGCTTCTAGGCGTTTCGTGCCGCCTTACTACGCGAATATTTTTCGATTTCCTACGCTCTTGACAACATTATTCGCTTTCACTGTCGCGGTTGTCTGTGTTGTGCCTACTCTCTGCCGAATGGTTTATGGGAGTTTGACGTCTCAAAGCGACTCAGGCTATGAGGAACACGGAGTGAAGGGCTCCGGAAATTTGTGGTCGAAATTGGAAAAATCAAATGCACTTAGGCGCGCAGTTTTTTTTTATTTTTGGCATGCTAATTGTTTACCGAAAACTGATCTTAGTTAACTAATTGAAAAACTGAAAGACAAGTGCCAGTTGCGATCAGCAGAGAAACAAACACATGCACTAACAGGCCGCAAAACTGAAACGAGCCCATGAAAATATGCGCGTGGCTGCAAACCAAGAAAATATATCAAACGGCCTTGCCATAATGCACTCTCAGTATGTGATGCCATTTTCGATGAAAAGGAAACCCACGAAACCAAAGCTCATAAAAGTTGTATTTTTAGGTGGAACCTCACAAAGATCGGGCTGCAGCGACTACAGAAATGCGAAGGGATCAATCTTGTCGGGCTTAAGAAACCGCTTCTATGGGCGTAGGCGTCACCTCGCACGAGAGAAAACAAGCGTGTATTGTGGAAACCGGCGGCTGTTATATGCGCACTCCTCCAAACTCTTTGGAGCTTTGAATATTTCACGCAGGACACAGCGACACTTCTGCGCTGGTCCCGTGGGATGTTACCCTCCAAGATGTTCCGTAGACATTTATCCATGTATTTTGCATAAAGATACCTCTTTCTTCTCGCTGATTTCTTACTGTATATTAAAAACAGTTCCGTGCATGAAGGTAAAACTCGAATGCGCTGACTAGAGTGAGTAGATGGTATCCTAATACGTGCTATCGCAAGAGGAACAGTTCCTTATATCCAGCACGTTTTCCACATTCTCTTTTCCTCGATTATTTGCCCATAACAATGCAAAGATTATAACGCAAAAAAAGTTGGCGCTCTTTGGCCTTAGATGTCCTTGCGCCATAAAAAAGCTAGCATCATCATGATAATCACCATCATTATTTTAACGCAAAATATACGTCGGCCGCTGAAACAGGGCATTCAGCGAGGAGGTATTTCGGATTTTTTTTAAATTTCAGTTCATTCATTTCGCCAGCAAATAATGAATTTGTCTCAATTTATTGCTGTTTTTAATTTCTTTTAAAGCGCTGAAACAGCTAATTCGGCTTCGTATTCAACGAACTGGCGCAGGATGGCATTTAGAGCTGACAAAGAGTTACTTGGTATATATTATTGAATGGTTCAGTTAAGATATAGATTATGGGAATAATGCACCGAACGAATGAGGTCAATGATGCTAGGTTGCGTCGTGCTGAAGTAAAAAAATAGAACAGGTTTGTGGGTTGACTTCTCAGTGTATAACAAATTAGACATCAGTGTATCCGCGATGGGGAAGACAATCTATTTTTTTTATTTATTGTTCTTTGTCGCACAACATCATATACGCAAACACTGTTTGGACCCATAGCCAGCGCCTAGTAAGGGGTCCAAAAGTCTAGAGACTATTGGACAAGTCTAGAGACTACTGGACAAGTCTAGAGACTGCATGGTGGGTTTTCTATATTTGGCGGTGATTGTGGTACCCAAATCAGTTTTGCTAATATCATTTTGCCTACAAACCATCCCACCTCTTCTGTTATCTGAAGTACGCTTAGACTATTGCATCGTAGATTATCGGCGCTTTAAACGTTCAGATGGGTTTGTATCGCACAACGAAACACCCCGAAAAAAAGTACCTATTACTGGCATATTACGCAAAGTCCTATCCCATCTATACCTTTGGCGCTTTACGTTCGCATAACTTTCGCGAGTGCGCTACAGGATGATAGGAACAGGCATAAAAATGACCGTAAGAAGTTCGATGATGAAAAACAGACAAGATACTAATACGAAATAAGCGATAAGGAACCAGGACAAACTGGCATCTAAACAATGTTATTTTTTCGTCTTCTGGCTGGCATTCATCATGCGTCCTCAGCAACTAACCCGCAGTCAGGATTTAGAAATTGTTTAGCAGCGCCATCTTTACAGCCTTGGGGGAAGCTAGCCAGAATAAAGCTTCTGCTTAAACTCTGAATCCTACTAATGCCCGTTCTACTCTATTTGAACTAAGGATGCAGTGCTGAGACAACACATAGTGAAGGCGACAACAGAAACGGCGCTGCGCCTGCAACTGAGTCAACTCCGAATATGATTTATTATTTGTGCGTTATTTTCTCAATGCTGGGATGTATTCGTAGTTCTTTCAGGTACTAGTGTAGCGGCCGTCGTAGCGTCGCTTTTTTTTTGTGGGTTGTCTCATGACTGCGTTCTTCGTTCCAATCAGCCTTTAAAATAATCGCAGCATTGTTCATCTAGAGCGGCAAAGAATTATATCCTCATAAAATAACTCCTGTATTAGCACGAAAAAATAACTTTAAATATGCACGCTTTTGAAGAACTAAAGCAGAATAGACCGATTACCTCCCTCCCCCTCCTCGCCCTCCATTTCTGTCTGGGGGCAAAAATTTGCTTCCTGTGGTCGTATGGCTTTTTGACCAATAACCGTTTTTGTTTATTTGTGGAAACCTTTTTACCATTTTCCCTCCTTTTGTGTTTTCTTGGTACTTAACTGTACACTTAGCATTGCGTAACGCGGGTCCGCTGTGTTCTTGCCTACTTCAGCATGAGATTTTATTGTCTGGAGATTCCATAAGGAATATAATAAGCTGAAATCCTGCAAAGCTCCGTCGAGCCAAAACAACCACACCAAGCCTTCTTCAAACTTCGCGCGTTGCTCCATGCATCGTGTCACAGGGTGTCGTCGAAAACCTGGCGTAGAAAACCACTGTATGCCACAAAGCTTCAACACAAAAATTCAATTGAATCGCCATAGTCAGCTGTGATAAAAAAAGCAAGATAAAGGCCCCACAGCACTCACCTATACACATAGGCTTAATTACCAGCCGCAACATCCATGTCACAGTAAAGTTCCATGAACGAATACTTTTCTTCTGCCCGATTTTCTGTAGCCGCTCCACGTTTTCCTTTACTTGGAAACGACTCTGTTTCCATAAACAATCATTAGTTTATCTGTTCTCCGCATTTTATATGAATTCGAGGGATATCCCCTAATCTCCACTAACGATAGCACACCATTGTAGAAGATTGGGTAAGTGGGGGTTGTTCACGATTAAAAACGCAAAGACGCGATCGATGGCACAGATGTGAACAGGACCGCCCAACTGCAGCTATTAGTTTCTTGTCTGAAGGAGCTACTTGAGCAGCCATACTAATCGCATAGTTTTTCTGTTCATTGATCTGTATACGGATTGTAATAGTCTCATTCATCAATTGAACCAACGCTGTGTTTATGTGTCAGCCTGCGTCTCCCTTTTGTTTGCGCTGCATTAAGTGCGGTCAGATAGAAAAGCTTCTAGCAAAGTAAACCGCGGCTGCACCACAACACACATGTCTCGAGCCTCCCAAGGCTACTCCATCATAACCTGGAGACGTCTCTAACATGGTCAAATTGTGTGGCAGGAAGCGGTATATTTCGAAGTAGACCGAAACGCATTGGCATTTGTGACAAGCAAAAAGCAATATGCGAGCGCGAATAAGAGAGGGTAGCTACAAATACTTCCTATCATTTCTAAAAGTATCCCCCAATAGCAGATATCTTCTTTCCTACTTTCGCTGCAAGAAACAGCCTTCACCAAACGAGAGGACGACATGCTAGTAATGCATCACATGTTTGCACGTGGCCAAACGAACTATGTCACTGTCCAGCCTGAATCACTTCCCTTGATGTGATGTTTGCAACAGTGTGAAATTCGGTGTTCAATTTTCGCACACTTCCATCCGCCTCCTTTTTTTTTACTCGTTTTTCTTTGCCTTACCGCTTCCCTTACAAGACGCCGCTTTTGCAAAACCTCGCACATTTCAAGTTTTCAAGCGCATTGATTTATTCATGCGGCTTGGGTGCCTCAGCCGCACCATTCGCAGCATAGCGTCATGATGCTCTCTCGTGTGCTCGCTCGCATGTCTTTGAAATATGCGTGCCGCCTCTAGCGTTAGAGCGAACTGCCGCTAGCGTGGAAACAGTTCGCCGGGCAAAAACACAAAATTTGCTCCTGCGTTCGTCTCTGAGATTATATATTATTTCTACGGCTTGCGTGTGCTATTTGTGACGAGACCGACACCCGTAATCTTCCTGCAAGGTCTTCCAACGCGCATGCAAGATATACGCCTGTGAGCTATGGTTGCGTGTCGTTGTTGCACGTCCTCGAATGGAGAAACTAGCGTGTACGCCTGCTCAGAAAAGAGAGCAGAATTTTAGAGGGCCACGAAGATATTGGCGAGAACACTAGTCTTCAAATTCTCGCTGTTTGGGGGTGGTCTTGAGAGACAAATTGAAGTAAGACGCGGCGTGATGCAAGGCCTGCACCGATAAATAAAAATAGAAAATGAGAGCGGTCGTCTATGCTGTTCCATCTGCCGCTATGCAGTCCCATCTAGAGCGCCATCTGGCTTCACCCTACATTCAGATGAATTCCACATACCGATGCTCGAGGCTAGCCCACATTTCCTGCGTGATGGTTTAGTAGACCAGGGTGCCACATTAACAACCGCCCCAATACCGAGGGACACCTAACTGAACTGAAAAGAGCCTTCGTAAGTAGAGGAAAAGTGCTGCTTTAAACTGGCGTTATACTTTAATGGCTCGATGCACAATAGAGGCGCTATGTACGAGAAATATATGAATTTTTTTGACAGGCCACCAGGACGTCAGAACGACCGCCACATCGGCTCAGTTCTTCTTCTGCAGCAAGTGAAAGAGTGCGTTATTCAAATAGGTTTTTCGGTCCACCCGTCCGAGGCGCCTTTCCCTCCTGTCGTACTCGTTAAGACCTCCTTCCTTTTCCGGAGGGGAGGGTGCAACGCCCGTTGTTTTATTCGACATTGTGAGTGCCGCTTTATCACGCACTTCAACAGAATCACGTTGGCTGTCTTCTTCACGCCACTTCGACGCATGCTCCTTAGCGGGAAACAGGAAACGCCCTGGCCCGAAACCATCGCCGTTCCACCACAAAACTTCATCACGAGTCGAAGAACGAGGCACAGCTTGCGAATTCTCGTAGTCCAGTCTCCTGTGTTCAGCACCGTTCTGTGAGGTGAGGTGGGATGACATTTCGCCTTGTTGATGCTGAACACGACCGCTTATTACGTGTTCCAGCCCGGAGCCCTTTATTGGTGCATCGTGGTCAGGAGTCATGGTCGTGGCGCTGGCACCTCTAGCAACGCTGTCGACTTTGACGCCAGAGTAGCGGTGGTTGTAGGCAACATCGACTCCGCCCTTCTCTTTGTCGCGGAGCGTGAACAAAAGCGTGACGACCATGGTCACTGCGAGCCCCACGATTATCGTGGACACCTGCACGAGAGACGTTGGAGACCTGCGAAGTAGAGGGTGCCAGCTGTTACTTTCTCTGGTGAGCTTTTTGTTTTAGGGCTAACCGGAGGCAGCTGTGGAGAGTTCAAAATTTTGCTAGTTCTAGCTTTGTTTAGCAGTGGATGCAGAGCTCGCTGCTGTGCATCAGTGGTTCACGGCATTCAACCGTCTTGCACCGAGTCCTAGAATCGAATCCAAGCCGCGTCTCAATGAAGGTAAAATGCGAACATCTCCAAGCAGTTAGAAACGTCACAGTACGTTAAAGAGGCTGAGATGGTAGAAATTAATCCGCGCACCTCCCACACGTTGAAGCGTCACATTATTTCTGTCTTCTTTTAGTATTACTTTCAAGTCTTTATTCACGGTAGTTATAGGCGCCTTACGAGTCCGAGACATTTACTGAGAATATTTTTTCGCCGCAGAATATATGCACTTTCAACGGTAGGATAAAAGCAATATAATCAGGCACTACGCGTGAAGCTTCCAGTCTTATAGATCTGTGGAGCGAAGCCGGGTACAGGAAGTATTTTTCCATTTATATCATAAATAGTTTTATTGTGAACCTAGTTCGCGGTCGGTGGAGGTTCAGTAGCAATTGTATATTTTCGTAGCACTGGGAAGTCCCACACATATATGCTGGCCGCAGAATAAATTGCCCACGTGCAGACGAGCACTAAAGAAAATGTAAACTGATTTAGGTATGCTTCCTATGATAATTCTAAATATGCCTTCGCTCGTAAACGTATCCTAATGAGCCTCTTCAACTTCTAATTCCACTGTCCATCTGTTTTCATTGCATTCAAATAGTTACAGTGAGGGATGATGATTTGTGAGGGATAGAGGCAGGTAAGAAGCATACATATTACTATTTCTTTTGCGTCATTTAAGAGAAATAGAGAGGAGCTTGACACCTTTCTTTATCTTGGTACACTCATCGTATGGCTTAAAAAAAGATGAAATACACACAGCAAGATTTTGGTTTGGACTAGTTGTTCGTTACGAGACATATCTACAAAAATAGAGAAAGGTGAGGAAAATTAGTACGAAATACACGCTAGTCCTGTTGGAGTTTCGCCCTCGTTTGCTCTCGCTAGTTCACGTTGATGCAGATGAATTACTCGCTAGTGGTACCTGAAAGCCATCAGCACTCTGATAGAGGCATTACAGAATTAAGTCCGATGCTGTCCGACGCCCGAAGAGTGAAAAAGAGGCTAAATGATTTCAAGTGCCACTTTCTCCCGTTGTACAGATCAATCACCAGGTGACTTGGAGCCACGTTCATGTACTAGCATTTAAACAAGTACTGAACAGCTCTCCTCGGGCCTCAAGTATTATGCTTTGAGGTGTCTACATACTGTGATGAAGAGCCTTTTTTCAAAAGCTAAGAACCCAAAGAGTTGGCTTCCCAGCCGATTACTGAGGTCACATAACACTCGAGGAAGTAGTAAACTTCAGAGCGATGACCACGACAGTGTCTCCTTGTAAGAGATTTTGTGAGACACCGATGCATAAGGAGTTACACACGGGGACAAAAAATGGAATCACGTAAGCTTCATGTTTTGGCAAAGGGTGCACGTATGTAATTTGTCCAAGTGTCCGTGACAAAATACGCATGAAAACTGCTCATTTCATTTATTGAAGCACTACAGGAATGAGATTTTCCCATTGACCCAAACTTTCACATACATTCCGATGGTGTCCTAACTTTCACACACAGCAGTTGACTAACGAAGGTGACTGTAAAGCTGCGGAGATATCAGGATTGGCAAATGATCAAGCTGGGCAACCTCCTCGTATTTTAAACCTGGTCGCTTCGATATGAAGGCTGGGTTTTTGATTATCTGGCTTGGCGTCCTCATAGTAGAAGCAGACGCCTTGCCATAGGAATCACGGGCCGATACTGTTACAATTCACAGTTAATTTTCCAGCTCACTCTTATCCGATCTGCCATTGGATACTGCCGACCGTCGTGTCAAAAGTGACTTAAGGAAAAAACTTGATGGCGGAAGATTGTGCGTGCGTTGCAAAGTAACAAACTTCACGTTGGTTAGGAAATGATGGGCAACACGTTTAAGCGCACTGTTATGCTCCGCAGCGCGCGATGCTGCACTCACCGCTGGTTCAGCCTCGATAACTGAGAGAGACGGCGCGTGGACAAGAAGGCGTGCGCACCATCCTCCTCCATGTTTGCAGTGGCAGGAGACAGCCTTGGGAAATGTTGCCCGGCCTTCCGCTCTTGCGGCTCAGTCGCCTTGTTTTCCGCGTTGTCACCCCGCTCTTCACGCGAGACGTCCGTAGTCGAGGACACGTCCGCAAGCAGCCCTTCGCTCCAAACTGAGCCGCTGGTCTGCCTCTCCGTGAGGGGCACCTCATCCGCGTCCAAGCGGCCCAGCAGCAAGCGCTTGGCGGCAGACGGTCGGCTTTTCTTCTGGTGCTGCGAAAGCAAAAGACGGATAGTTACATTGAATCATCATTAGCTGTAGCGGCTGTCGTACACCCACTGCAGAGTAAAGGACACTCGCATATGCATCCACTAACCTGGTCCAGTGGCAACTGTGGGTACCTTAGTTATTTACTTATTTATTTACAGATAATGCCGTTTCTAGTGAGACACATTGCGGGAGTGGTTACAAATGGTAAAAAAAGGGGAACAGGGTATTAGGTAGTAATGTGGAAAGGCGATGTACTGGAAAACCCTTCAGGAGGCATGCTACACAAAGAACAGTCAAGACTGTTCCAGATGTCAGTGTACATGCCAAAAAATGAAAACATAAAACATCCCCGCAAACGTCCTAATCTCATCCGCCCACCTAACATTATTAAATGTCATGATCAGTAAAAACAGCTGCTTAGTCATCGACCCATACGAAGCCTCCGCCAGAGAAAAACCAGAGCAGTTTTCGCCTGCCGACGTGACTATGACATGACAAAGATGTAGCTGTACCGGAGATGCACAACAGTTTAGTGTCATGGCCTGTTTAAACCGCCAAGCTTACTTGGAACAGATGGCTCATATGTGGTGCATATTATACAGTGTCCAAATCGAGACTTGCGCTTATAGCTCAGGCTATTTTGACCACACGACCAAAGAAACCGCATTCTGAAGAGCGTTCACTTTGTATAACTGGAATGTCAGAATAATGCTCTCAATGCTCAGATGAACACTACTTCGCCAGAAGGAGCATTGTTTTTAAGGCGCGTCCAGGAAACCATGATGGTTGTGGGAAGTCGTACATGTGCGATGAAAAACATCGAAAATATACTAAGGTTTCCCAAAAACTGGTCTTGGAAATAATCTCCTGACCACAAGTACGAGCACCCTAAGGAGCAAAACTTTCACCGTTTCATTAGAATACAAGGTTTTCAAAATAGTGTTTACGTCGCCAGACCGAACCAATTGCCCTGAAAATTGGTGATAACTTCATTTCACTAGACGGCAGTTCCTGGCAAGTCAAGGATAGAAGTTTGAGGGAAAAGTGACGCAGGTACAGGACAGAAAAAAGACCCTGGGGCGTCACTCAAGCAGCACTGAGAAAATAGAATGCTGGGAAATGGAAGTCTCCAATTTTGCTGCAGGCCACTTTTGGTGCACATCTTTGGGACCAGGATGACGCAGAATGCTGTCTTGAAAACCACCATTTGTACTTCCTCAACCGCTTAGTCGAACTCATATCAGAATAGTAAGAAAGGCAAGGCAATTTTCAAAGCGGTGGCAGTTTGTGGTTGTAAATATAATACCATTTATTAGACATATTTTGCCTTCGGCTGTCTTTCGTGACGTCCCTGATGCCAGTCCACTCAGCGTGGTACGCTGCCATGGCGCGCTGTAGTGACGTCATATGTGACTTAACTGCATAAAGACCATTCATAGCGGCACGTCGCAGTGACGCCATGCATGACACTACTCTGTGCACACCAATGAGCGTGACATAGGGATCCGCGAACGGCGCCGTGAACGAAACCGATGCCGCAGAACCGAGTGTGCCCTTTATGGCCGCTGCTCTTTTAATCACGGCCGCTTGCCCTCAGGGTAAGACGAGTAATCAGCGTCACCAAGTTCGCGAAGTGATAAGCCCTAGATGACTGCCACTTCCATTAAGCTCGCTTTCCACGGCTACAGAGCCGCTACTGAACAAGCGCAAATAATGGAGTAGCTTTTAAATGATTACCCGAATTCGTGGTTGAGGCCATGTGTTCTCTGCATCTCCGTCCGGGTTTGTGTGCCCAGCTCGAATTCGGTTGCCCAAGCTGGCCTTCTCCTGAAGGGCCATCCCAGGCAGCTTGGCCATATAAAAGCAATGCCCGGCTAGCAGCCTTCTACATAAGTACATAGTTGTTTCTACATGTGCATGTAGTTTGCGGGATAAGGGGACCACAGATGGCGCAGGACAGGGTCACTTGGAGATATGGGAGAGGCCTTTGTTTTGCTTTTGCCGTAGACAGGCTGATGACGCTGAAGTGATGGTAATATAGTTGTCTCTATGTCCGCTGTTGAATGCGACATGTGAATGGGAAGACGGCACTGCTAACGTGAAACCAGCAAAAATATGTTGCGAAGCTAGCACTACACTAATATCCACCCACATTGACGCGCGTGACTGAAGGCTACGATCATGACATCACGTTTGGGTCGAAATATCATGGAGCCAGATTTTTATCAACGAGGCTAAATCGGCAGTCACACACATTAGCCCTGAACGGAGGGATGTGCATGACATTGCCGCTCCGCCGGTATCCTTCGCCTGCCTCGCATTCACATTATCAGCCGGGAGCTGCGCTGCACATAAGTGTCACCGCACTAAAGGCCGGCTAATGCAGGGGCGCCAAAGCGAAAATATCACACAGCACGAGCTTCGAACATTGCAAACACGCGAAGGAAACGCCGGTAAACCCTGGGTTGGAGGATAACGAGAGGTAAGCTTTTGTGGTGGCATAAAGTACGGTCCCCTTACCGCCGCCAAAGATTATATCCCCAAACCGCGTCTCGATGACTGAACTACTTCATTGCTTGATGCGCTATCACCCAGGACTCTGGAGAGGAGGTATGTGCAGGCCCTGCGAATACCGCATAAACGGAGCTTCGAGCCAATAGTGGGTACAGTTTGAGTTGGGCGCTATTTGTTGGCGAAATTATGCGGCACCGATACAGGGCTACCGAGCATCATTGGACGTGACGTGAACCAGAAAACTGCTTCGAAACAAGAATATGTCTCACCATATTGGACTTATCTCCTCTCACTGCTCAGACGAGGAAAAAGTGGTGCTGCGCCAGGTTCCTACGAGGTGCGATTCCGGAGCCCACGTGTTTCTTCTTTCTCTGGCTTATGTGCCACATGGCAGGTGCACCGTGGAGATGGCGGCACGCACTAGTGAAGATGAAAATTTGTAAAATCAGGCAGCCCACCCGTTTGTGCACCAAATTCACACCGATATTTTCAAGAAAGCTAACCTGTTGAAGGGATTCAATTCTCATTAAACGGTTCCGTCATCGTTGCACCGCACAAATTCGATGTTCAGCTCCGGCTCGCAAAATATTATTGCACGGCTGTGCGTGAGCGATAAAAAAATATACGTGTGCGGAGAGTGGTGGCCGCTGTGTATTCTTTGCGGCGTGAATTCCTCACGCGACGCTCTACAAACTACTCTGTAAAACCAGTAACAAGCTTCACTGTGTGCCTCAGAATAAAAAGGAACCTGAAGAAACAGCAGCAGCTCTCACTGAATATTGTGTTAAGACTGTTAGCTAAGATTAGCGAAAGTCTCTTTCATACACCATGCGCCATTTTTCAAGTAGCACAGCAATGAATTAAGTTTTGAATAAATTTACACGTAACTACTGTTTATTTTCTAGTATAATATGAACGAAAAAGTGAAGCGTTATCCTAGTATAAAAATATCCCCATATAAGAAAGTTCATATTCAATTCAACAAGTGGCTGTGCTCTAGATGATGCTGATTTGTTCAAGCAGTGACGGTAAATGAACATTAAAATTACAGCCTTGGTCAAACGTCTTCGCGCCACGCGGTTCGCGTTTAAGCCCTGTAGGCGGGGTGGGGACACTTAAGGCAGTCCCGAAGGTCTAATTATCTGCTAGCGTGCAGAGAAACCATGTTCGCACGTTTCAACAACTTTTCGTCTTCGCAGGCGCCGGAAGTACTCCAGTATGCAACTAGCAAGCATAACGTGTGGCCTGAGGATTTTGACCATTTTGTGTGAAGTTTATGTTATGTTTGTCGCTTGTTTGCGCAGTAATAATGTTCTCATGTAGCGCGGCGATGTATGTCTTGTCGTTACGATTTGCCCTGTATAATTATTGTTTTCACTTTTTTGGCTTGTATAGCGCGTTGTATTTAAAACAATGGTCCTATCGTACCTGATCCGTTATTTTGCCACCCTAACTCAATGCCCTTCTGGGCCCTGTAAGGTATTTTAAAGAAAAATATTAAAAAATAAATAAAAGAATTTTGTAGGTAAACATGTGAATTGTGCCTGTCATAATTTAATATATGGCGCCAACTCTATCCTGAAAATCTTCAATTTTTTGCCGGAACGCACGTAAGACTCATGGGCTCGCTTCATAGCGGATTTAAAGTGCATGAAGCCATGCTGTTACATTGGAGGACAGTATATGGTTTTTTGCTTAATGTACTGTGTTGTAGCGCTTTTTTTGCAGCCATGAATTCCTCTTCCTCTCTGCAGGCGTAATTGCTTTCCTTGACATTTTAGTGTTTTAAATACATTTTGTGCTTCTTCCCTCAATTCGAAGAGAGCCCCAGAGTGAAGGTTCCAAGGTACGCTACTAAAATCAATCGAGTACTCAGAGGCTTGTGTTTTCATCAGTGTTGGTTTTCACCAGGCGTGCTTAAATGGCACCGCCAGCTGTGCTCATTTCAGTTTTGTGGACATACTTTTTCTTCGCACTGTTATTGATTCGGCGGAAAACTTTGTATTAGAAATGAGATTCCCACCTCAGTGGAACGCTGCTCCTTTGACAGAATGACAGAATGTCCTTCGGAGCCATTGATATTCTTAAAGAAGCGGTAATATCGTCTTTCTTAGAAGGCTTTTTTGTTTCTCTTCAAGCAGTTTTAGCATGAACATGTTAAAGTGCACCTTAATTTATTTGCGCTGTCTCGACTCGTTCATGCTAGCCCAGACCCAGCCATCCTGATATGTAAGAGTACCTCGGGTAATCCCTGCTTAATAAACCAGTTTTACAATGATAGATTAACTAGGGCCTTCAATAAGGTTAGAAGCTTCAAGCGGTTTCAGCACTCTCATTCCAGGAGATCGCTGATATGTATGCATTGAACTAACTTGTGTGCCCCGTCAGCTGGCTATGTTTTTGTGTGATGGGCTTGGTGTACTCATAGGAGCGACGCTATCCTTTACGTCTCCAGTTATATGGTGTAATGATATAAAAGAATAGAGTATTCATATGTAATGTGAACACAAGACAAGTGCTGTTCCCTAAGAGTAACGTAGTGAATTCCAAGAAAACGAAAACTTAGCAAGGTGCAGTATAAAGGGCGTTTGAGATTAGTAAGTTTGCGGCGATAAAGCGACCGCAACTTTCGCAGGGCAAGGTTGACTGGAGATGAATGGCAGATCCTTGTGTCCTGTAGTGTGCGCAGTTAGGATGGTGATGATAACGATGACACGTTGAGCTCATCTAACGTAGTCGTGTGTTCCTACTACTGTAACTGCAGATGAGTAGCCGATGTACTGCCACGAAGCGCTTTCTACTGGTAAACTGGGACGTGAACAAAAGTGCGGCTTCTCAAAAGATAAGCCCTTGGGAACGTCTTGTAGTGAAGGGCATCTTGTGGACGCGTCCTCTACCACTGATATTTAGCGCGATGCGCGCGAGGTTCATCTGGGAGAGACAGCGACTGAGCAGGCCTTCACCAAAACTGAACAGCCTTCACCCAGACTCTATCTCTTACTATATACACGGGGAAGGACGATGAGTTCGCCTTCTATAGCACGCGCTTTGGATCTCCGGTGCCGAGCCTGAACGTATGAAAATGCAGGCGCCTAATGCGCGCAGTAGCTGCATTATGCCCCATAATCCTCACCAAAGATTACACCTAAGATCATTTTATAGGCATAGCTATAGGGGACTTTCTCCATAGCAGATTTCCACCACAGGATAATTCAGGGGGGCTTTAACTGAGGCTTTCTCAACTTCGGTCGAGTTGGTTATATTGAACCATGACATGGTTGCAAAATCTAGAAATTAAGAAGTCCCGGCATGTATGTAGAAAAACATGCGATGAAATCGCCTGTCTAGAATTACTACGTTGAATGCATGATTATCGGGCAGTTCGTCATGCGTGGCTAAAGAGGATTTTTTGTGTTCAGCGCAGAAGGCTATAAGTGTACGTTTTACCAAAGCTCAGGCGCGTTAATCCATCAAGGTTCATGCGCGGATGCTTGTATTTTGTGGCAATAACTACATATTTAAGGGACGGACTGGATTGTAATAAAAATAAAATCGCAGTGCGACGTTCCTTGAGGCTGCTGTATTCGCAGCATTTTAAACGTACTTTTTAGACCTAATTGTATTGCCTCCTTCCTGGCAAGGGTCCTGACCATCGAAAGGTGCTTGAGTTTGAGCTAATTGGTTACATATCCGACGCATTTTCGTTCGCCACATAGTGACACTGCGCGCCTAAACGTGTCGTACGTCTTTTCAAATCTGGAAATCTGCATCATGGCTCGACCAGTTCATTCTTGAAGTAATTCACAGCTTGAGCTCTGATCACATAACGTTTCTTATAGCGCAGATATTTGCGCAAGATGCATTGTTAGTCACACGTTTGAAACCTGCTTAGATATAAGAGGCATGTATTGAAATAAAAAAAATCAGATTTCACACCTTCAAACCACGGTGACTAATAAGTGATATATACTACTGTGACATATACACAAATCGCATCGCCTCGCTCCCTTATAACGGCCTCCGCGTCCAGATTTCCATGTTGTGCTCTCTAACCAAAGAGATAATAAACTTTCCAGAATGACCGTGATTGAATTACGCTTTGTAGATCACGTGGTGAAAAAACTGGCGGCCCTGAAGTACCATATAGTACTGGTCTGCATATGAATATACCTACCCTGATCGTACCACCCCACAGGCACGCACGTTAGTAAGATAACACACACGTTGGTATACGTGTAATAACGGGGGCAAAAGTAACTGACCCAGCTACAGATTCCTAAATGGGCCACATTACTAGTGGGGGCCGCCTGAGGATGCACTCCTTGTGTCGAGACCGGCGCAGTGCGCCTGTCTGTGCTGTGGTGAGAAACAAGTTTTTGTTGTTGTGAAAAATTCCTGCTCTTGGTTGTACTTTCCTCTGACCTGAAGGCGCTTCAGGCAAGCTTTCTTCTACTGATGAAAACTCTGTTCGGTTCAGTTTGATGTCACTCGGCATAGCAGTGGTTGTATTTAATCCGGTACCTTGGTGAACTAAATCAACACCACGAAAAGCGGGCTAGCCTGAAAAAATGCGAAAACCACCTCCGTGCAGGCTAAAGGCAGGAGGTGGCACTGTAGATGGAACGGCATAGCTCTAGATGGGACCGCGTAGACGACCACTCTCACTTCTCTATTTTTTATATCGCTCCTCGCGCCGATATTGGTCTCGCTTCACGCAGCGCATTCTTCTATTTGTCTCTCAAAACCACCTCCAAACTCGAAGACTGGTGCTCTCGCCAAAATCTTCGTGCTCCTTTCTTTTTTCTTGCCCTTTCTTGAGAATATGGATCTCCTGCAGTTTCCCCACCCGAGGACGTGCAGCAACGAGAGGCGACCGTATCTCACAAGCATATATCTTGCATGCGCGTTGGAAGACCATGCAGGAAGAGTTCTGGTGTTGGTCTCGTCACAAATAATAGACACAACCAGCACGAAAAAGCAGAATAACCTCACAGGCGAACGCAGGAATAAATTCTGTTTGTGTTTCCGCTCGGTGAATTGTTTCCACGCCAGCGGCATCTCGCTCTGGAGCTGGAGGCGGCACGCGCATTTCAACGACATGGGAGCGAGCACACGAGAGAGCATCAGGCCGCTCTGCGCTTACATACCTCTGCTGCATACGTCTCCTGTATACAGTTTTCAGCTGCCTGTTTTGCAACTTCCGCCTGTCTTCCGCCGAGGCATCCAAGCCGCATGAATAAAATAATGCGGCTGAAAAATTGAAGTGAGCGAAGTTGTGTACATCCGGCGTCTTGTGAGGAAAAAGGTTAGGCAGAGAAAAACGATTAAAAGAAAAAAACAGGAGGTGCATGGAAGGGTGTCAAAAACTGAACATCGCATTTCACGTTGTCTTTAGATTACTTGTGTTTTCTCCGCAAAAAAGATATTACGGGAAGTGATTCAGGCTGGACAGTAGCATTGTTGTTTTGGGCACGTGTAAACAAGTGAGGCAGTATTTACGCCTTGTGCTCTACTTTTGTGAACGCCATCTTCCTTGGCGAAAATAGGAAAACAGTGGCATTCGGGTGAATTTTTAAAAAAGAAATACAATTGTTTGTTTTTGCCTCATTTCTTCTGGTCACTCACGTATTGATTCGTGCGTATCAACAAAAATTCCTACGCGTTGAGGTCTATCTCAAAAAATATCCCGCTCACTGCCGCATGATTTGGTGACGGCCTTAGGAGGCCGGAGATTGCATCTTTCGTTGTATAGCTGTGATCTAGCTTGCTAAATTGTTGTCTAGCTGACAATGCATGAAACAGCGCAAACCGGTCACGGACGCATACAGGAGCGCTGACTTACGGCTAAGTGTCTATTTCGCAAAAGCAGCACTAAAATACTTACGATGAACAAAAAACACAGAACTTTTATTCTTAGAAAACATATCTAAGTGGCCCCTTCGCATAATCTGGGTCATAGTTGCAAGTCAACGCTCCTGTGTGCATCCACTCCTATCAGCGTGTTATTTGCACTTTTTTATGAAAAACTAACTTCTCTCCAAAGCTTCTACATTGGTATGCTACCTCCACAATAGATACAGATTGCCCTGTGTTTGCCATAGAACGCGGAGAAGAGGTAAACTGGTGGTCGGTGGGGTTAAAAGAAATTATAAGATTGGCTATGGGGAAATGGAGTACGCAGTAACATCCTCACTTCTCGGTGGACACCTGAACGACGCCGCGAGGAAAGTAAGGAAGGTGGAAGCGAAGTGAAAGAAAGAGTGCTGTTATGAAGGGCTCGGGTATGATATCGAACACCTGGGGAGGATTGGCGCGCAGTGACATCGCACAGCACTAGGGCGCCAGTGCGTTTCGCCCCTGTCGAAATGCTGCCGCTGAGGTCGTGTTCGAGCAATACTCCGGCTTATTATAGTAGAGCGCGAACGACTGAGTATCGCTGAAGGTAAAGCGGGAAAAAAATTTGGACTATTGGAGCAAACACGTTTATGCCGTTCGGTCGCGGAGAGTACATTTTCGGACGCATACACATGGGAGTGGGTGTGCACCATTACATTCAGCTCTAGTCCTCAGAAAGAATGTATATACCAACTTGCTTGTGCGGCCAAACATGAGTTATTTTATGAAACCTTATTTTTTGCGACTCTAAACGAATCCTGCAAGTATGTAGAAGCGTCAAGACGGAATTAACAATAATGAAGTTTTGAGTTTAAACCTACCCACCGCAGTGGCTCAGTGGCTAGGGCGCTCGGGTACTGATCCCGAGTTCCCGGGCTCGAACCCCACCGCGGATGCGTTTCGATGCAGGCGAAACGCTAAGGCGTCCATGTGCTGTGCGATGTCAGGGCATTTTAAAGATCCCCAGGTGGCCGAAATTATTTTGGAGCCCTCCACTGCGGCACCTCTTTCTTCGCTTCCTCTTTTACTCCCTCCTTTATCGCTTCCCTTATGGCGCGGTTCAGTGTCCGCCGATATGTGGGACAGATACTGCGCCATTTCCTTTCCCTAAAATTTTTAAAGCAAAATTTTATTCTGCCTAGCTTCCTCTCAGAATATATAAAGCCTTTGCTAAGATGTTGCTGAAACTTGACGGTAGACGATTGTAAAGGTTGCATTCTGAAAACCAGCTAAAAGGGAAACAAAAAATTGCTGATGGCCTAACTCTGCTAGGCCAGCATATACGTAGCGAAAGCACGGATACTTCTGCAATGGAAGAGTGCATTCACTAGATGCGCCTTTATTCATGGCTAAAACTTGAGCCATCGTGGCGGAGTGGCAGCGTCTCTGCCTCAAACGCCAACGGCCCTGGTTCGATTCCGAGCCTCGGTGCAGGTTTTTTATTTTGCTCAGTGTGCGGGGGGGGGGGGGGGGGGGGAGGGGTGTTCAGTGGCTGCCATAGATGCCGCCACCGAATACGTTGGTTAGCGGTTAAGTGCAGGCTATACTCCGGCGTAACGCGCGCGCGCGCGCTGCACGCCGACGTCACGTCGGCCAGATCGAGACCCTCTATACTACAACTGAGCTTGACCGAAGACGCGTTCGGCGGCTTCGGCGCACTTTGACAGCACTGGCGGAGAAATGGAGCACGTCTATTTCGCGCCTAGTGCGCCAGCCAGCGCCGGACCGGCCAGACCATTTAGGCTCGCGGAGAGGCGCATGTGGTGACGTCATGTGCCTCCTTGGAGCAGCGCCACGGTGAAATCGCAAGTTCACGGCCAGTGAAGCTTTCGCTTTGAAATTAAGGGGGGCACATTGTTGGCCTAAAGTGCGGTGAGGCGGAAGCCTTTAACATGGTGTTTCTGTTTGTGTCACTGATGTGTGGTTTAGGTGTTGATTAAGTACACAATTGTTTGTGAATCTTAAATGCTGGAGACATTGGAGGGCGTTTGAGAGGTATCCATGCTATTCGACACCTTTCCGCAAGCACTCTCCAGCGTCCTAGACAAGGTGAACTAAATATTCTTTCGCAGGAAATAGCGTAGTCGTTAGCATGCTCGGCTGCGGAACGGATGAATGGTGGTTCGAATCCCTCCGTGCTCAAAGGTTTTTTTCTTGTGGATTTGCTGGATGTAACGGACGCCGGACAGATTCATAGCCGCGAGTATGAGCCATTAAAGGCTTTCACCTTAAAACCTGTTAGCTGCCAAATTATCCGTGCTCCTTTTTACTCCCAGCAATACTGGACAAAAGCATTTTTAAGCGGGAAACCGTTTATGAGCGCAGTTTTTTCATATAATGTATGGTTTTTTATAACAGTCAATATATCCGCAGATTGCCGGACCGCAGTCTTGCATTATTGTTTCTATTAGCGTTCTTGCTATCGTCAAGAGCGTTCCCTATTGGTTTTTATTGCAGTCCTAACTGTTCGTTGCGATCGATCAAAACACTTTAAAAGAATGATGTTGTAACATTTTAGGAAAATCTACCATTGCCTTCAATATTTTTTTAACAGTGACTTACGATTTTTCAAATTTCAAAAATTTTCTCCGAGAATGTTGTCGGAAACGCTGTGCGATAACAAGCTGTTTTTATGCTGTGGCGGGTTTTCATTATGGAGCTGCTGACGGGCATTTTTCTGCGAGTACCTTAAATCTTCCATCAAACATTCCCTTCTAATGTACTCGTAAACGTTAGGCGAAAACAAAACGCATTATGGCGTAGCGGCAACAATGGTAAGGAAGAGATATGATCTGTGATGGTCTGTGCGGTTTACAGTCTTGAAGCTGTATGTCGTCTATAGGAGATGCCGTACTGAAGAGCTCCGGACTAATCTAGATTGTCTGGGAGACTTTAAAACGGAATGACATCGTGAAGCATTGGATCGGTTTTGCATTTCACCTGTGTTGAAACTCTGCTATCACGGCCGGCTTAGGATTCTGTGAATTTGGTCTCAGCAACCGGGAGCCCAAAGCCACTAAGCCGCAGCTACAGGTAGGCTATCGAAGAGAAGCAAAGTAAGAGACCTTCAATGAACCGGCGCCCCGTGGCACTGAACAAGGTGAGACCCGACGTCTTAGTGTCATCGTACCTGCTCATTTTGAAGGCACGGAGCGAAGCTGCTGCCATCAGTGCCTTTTCAAGTAGAGGGCGATATTAACTGGCGTTAATTCTCATAGCCAGAATTTCGAAACAAGTGATTTTTTACAACGGGATGTTTTTTATGAATGCAATTTTTCTTGTGTATCGCAATATTCCACTATGAAAATAAATATCATCGCAGATTTCCCCTCTGTAAGGTTGCATCTTTTTGCTATTAACGTGTTTTCTATTGTCGAAAAGGTTCTGCAAAGGTTTTTTATGGCAGCCTTAATTTGCCAATGCAAGTCTGACGAACTTTAAATGGAAGAATTTACTACGCATAGGAAGAATGCATCATTGCCTGCCACATTTCCACAACAGCACCTTCAGTATTCAACAGTTGCCTCACAATTAGAATTGAATTCCAAAATCCTGAATTTTTTATTCACTGATAGTTGTGCCATCAAACCCGTTTTGCTCTTTTTTTTTGCTTTTAGCATGGCCCCTTCTCTCATCACCATTGACATGCGAATGGTTTATTCAAATGTTGCCCATATTCCACGCCTCCTCTAACAGAGGCGTGATATCTGCCTAGCAACACTTCGTTACCTCAAAATGGTGTTCTGCCTCCAGTTGGCCGAAACGAAAGATGGATTAGTACGTTGAGCGCTTTAAAAGAAATAAAATTATCATGAAAGCTGAAAAAAAGTTAGTCATAGTTGCGTAAACGAATGAATTTACTTTCGTTTGAAAAACGTTACCACATACCTCCTCGCAGCACTCGCCGCTTCAGCGCTTGACACAGTTTTGAATGCGTTCCTTAAGTATTCGTGAGCAAAAAACTCCTGGAAGCGATGATGTGGAAAGGAAGGTGGAAGGAAGCGACTGTTACGCTTGCTACATGGCACTTGCATGAGCACCGCACCTACAAGACGATAGATACTCCAGCCGAGGATTAGTACCAAGTATGCAACTCTTTTTAGGGTACAAGAATGTGGAAAGAAAAACCAGAAGAAAGAGCCATGTCCATGCAAAATACGCGAACTAACGGTTAAGGAACATCTTGAAAAATGCATAACAATCCGCGGCCCAGCCGCGAAGTGTCGCAGTGTGCTACATGAAATATTTAGAGCTTCAAAGAGATTGAAGAAGGGCGCATTGAAAATTCGCCGCTTTCCGCAGCGCACGTTTGTTTTGTATCGTGTGATCTGACATCGGCGCTTGTAGAAGCAATTTCCTCGGCACGAAGAGATTGATGCCCTTCGCAGTTGTATCTAACTTTTCAGCCCGAACTTTTCAAGGTTCCAGCGAAAAAATGCAAGCATTTTCAGCTTTGATTTCGTGCCTTCATTTTTGTTCGACATTGCATGCTCAGAGTGTATTATGGCAAGCCATTCGATAAAAATTTTTTAGTTTTGTTTATGGCCACGCACTAATTTTCACGTTTTCTTTTAAGTTCTGTAATCTATAAAGATACGCGTTTTCCTGGCCATTAGAATTGCCACATGTCTTCAATTTTTTTTTCAAATGGTCTAACACAAATCATTTTTCGTGAAACAATTAGTGCGGAAAAAGAGTGTTACCTGCGTAAATGCATCTGATTGCTCGGGGGTAAGGAGGGCGTGACTAAAGAATCATGCTTTGATTGTCTTTTGTCAGTGTCTCGCAGCTATTGCTCGTGATTGCAGTTGGTGCTGGTGATTGCAAGGATAATCGATAGAAGATAGTGATCAGTGTAAAAGGCGTGAACCAATTCCGAAATAATGTTTTGAAGTACATTTTCTGAATGATGCCGTACGAGCTGCGAGACACCCACGGAAATCGCATCGGATCACAGCTCGATCAAGTGGTATTTAGACATGAAACTCCGAAATATATTTGGCTCTATGGAGGAACTCTTTTTCGCTTGTTGAGAAGCAATCCAGCAAAATTACTCCCATAGAAAGCAAAATCAGAATAAATATAGACAACTCTATCTTCATTGCCTGGATAGTATCATGTTATTTTATGCAACCACGACGACGTGCATGCTTTCAGCTGGCAATAATACCACGACACTGTATCACAAGGCACCACTACAGAAACGTATAGTACGGATGCGGTACTTGACGAGGTCAAACTGGCTCACCAGTTTATGCGATGGCTGACATTGACGGTGTCCTTGGCCAAATGGTTAATAAATAAAACAAATATTGCCGCTACTGGGATTCAAATCCACGGCGGCGCGAACACAGGAGCCTCGCTGGTCAATGCAAGAGAGCACTACTAGACTACCACTGCAGCCAATCCCACCTCGTTTTAAAGTGCTACAAATTCTCGCGCTGTGCATTGCACACCGTCTTCTTCGTCAAGGAATACTACTGTTGAGCTAATATTCACGCTTTGAGCTATGTGGCGGTAGTGACAAAGATGTGCGCTGCATTAGTTGGCGTGGACAACGTTGTGGCACCTGTTGCGGTTGGCAGTACCTGTTGCGGTTGACAAAATTGTTGCAGAAACGCAGCACTGCAGCATATACCGCCGCAGTAGGTCGAATAAATTCGCACTGACGATGAAAAATTTGAAGAAGTGCATAAATGGCTCCCTGGGTCATTGGACACACAATCGCGCTTTTAGGTACGTGGTGGTGGTGTCCAACTTCAAAAAACTTTGCTTCCGCACGAGAATTTGTGCTTAGCAATGATAAGCCGCCTACCAATTATTTTTTTTCCAGAACATGCGTCCTATAAAATTTTGATTCTGATTGTACATGCACAAACCGTTTGGAGCAAGAACATGAAAAAAGTACTTCCTTATTTCACACCCTTCGCCTCTGGGGACCTCTATTGGATGTATTCTTCTAATGACAGTGTATTTTAAGGCGAAAGGCTTTAATGGCTCATGCTCGCGTCCGCCCGGCCGCCCGTCCATCCGTTATGCTCTTCAACTCGAGAAGAAAAAAAAACCTTTGCGCACTATGGGATTCAAACCACCATCCTTCCCGTCCGCAGCCGTGCGTGCTAAGGACTACGCTACTTCCTGCCAACGCATATGTAGTTATCCTTGTCTAGGACGCCGGAGAGTGTTTGCAGAAAGGCGTCGAATGAAACGGATGCCTCCCAAACGCCCTCTAGTGTCTCCAGTATTTAAGATTCACAAAGAATTGTGTACTTAGTTAACATCTTAACCACACATCATTGACACAACCAGCAACACCACGCTAAAGAGTTTCGCCTCACCGCACGTTAGGTAAACAAAGTGCTCTCCTGAATTTTTTAGAGCGTTGGTTTGGGGCATTCGAATGAACTTATTTTGATCTGACTTGGTTTTGTTGCTTTATTTGATGCTACAATGTATTTTGTTCCTTTAACCACGAAATTTTTTCCGGGAAAGCGCACCAAAATCCCAAAAATGTCTAAAGTGAACGTAATTTTTTATATATTTCTGGCTCTGGAAATATATTACTTTGTTGAGTTCGGGTTAGAAATAACGCAGAAATTTAAAAAAAATGCTGCTCTTGACAGGGCGGCTTTTTCTGAGTGCTTGAGCATATAATTGGGTTGCAACACATACGAAAATGAGCCGAGTTTATTTGGTCCAACACGCTGTAATTCACTGCAAATTACGTAGATGCTAGCAAAAACAAGGTTTCATCGTGACTAGTTGACCTGCACTACCTAGCGCCTCATCATCGCCAACGTCGCCGTCACTTCCGTCGTCATCTTTAAGCCGTCTCCAGCTCGCAAATGAATTCAGAGCCACTATATGCAAAATAATTCTGGATCGTCAGCAACGCTGTCGTGAGAACTGCTCCAAGAAGCAGCTCTTACTCTAGAGACATCGGCGCCAGCGGCATTCTTCGTGTATCACGCCATTCCGTAATTACGGTTCTCAGGCCACAAACACAAGCTAATGGGGCACAACGTGTTTTTTTTTCTTTGACAGCCCTTTAGTGTTGAAAATGGCCGGTAGTAACACGACTTTGGCGGTGCGAGTAGCGCAACATCAGGCTGGACGAGTCTAACTCGTCATTGGCGATATTGGTACAATCTCCCATGAGGAGCAGAGCTCGGGGCTGGAGTTTAAAGGGTTAATACGGTGTCATAACAAATGTGCTAAGTGTCTGCGTACTGAGACCGTAACTAATATATCTGCCAAAGGCGTCCATGTTCTTAGTGCGCGCAGCCTTGTAAGTGCTCCTGTATTGCTTTCCACAGTCATGTAACAAAATATACTCCTAAAAGAAGAAAACCGAAGCCAGCAGGTTCATAAATTTCTGCTTTTTCACATGAAGTTCAACCCAGGGCAGATGGGAGCAAATCGAAAAAGCTTCTTTATGAAAAGCTCCTTCACAAGACTGTAGTTAGAACGCAGATGTACAAAGAAAAAGTATATCGTTAAAAATAGTATAAATGTTTTTGTGAAAATTTGTGAAGTGAATAAAAAGGATGCCATGACATTTTACTTCTTATCCTTACAAGCAGTAACCTTCTTTCCCTTGTTGTGTTTGTGTCAGACACGATCGACTGATCTGCCGGCGCACTTGACTCGCTCGGGACAGCGTTGATTTATGCCTCGCGTCGGCGGGTAAACATCCACGAATTTCCTCAATTCTAGCCCACGACTCTGAGCGGCATGAGAGAGGCTTGCAAGTAGTGTTCCCTAGACCTGTGCGCTGAAGCGCCGTTCGCAGTTCTGTGGAACAGATATTTGTCTTCGAGTGCAATCGCGGAAGTGGAGGTCAGGAATGCACGCTCATTTTTTTCCCCAGCGGCCTCACTTGACTTCGATTTGGTGTTTGATAGATTGCCGCGGTATTGCGAGGCACTCGGAAAGTGCATACTATAGAAGCGGCGTGGACTCCAATGCTAGGTGGTACATCGTTTCAGGCCAAAGCTCTTGGGACAGGCCGCGAGGTTCTCAGGAGTTTTAGGGGCATAGGATGCGTTTCTCTCAGAGAAGGATAATAATTTAACTCAGAAGGGTAGATGTGTAGGCCAGTTGGTGAGAGATTAGAGAGTTTTAGTTTCATGTACGTAGAGGCTTCACGTACGTAGAGCTCTTACGGGCGACCAGTGCGCATGCGCAGAACGCAAAGGGTATACGCGAGTCTCACGTACGTACGTGAGATTCGTATTTTTACCTTGTTGTCTGTGCGTTGCTTGCGTACGTAGTGTTGGCAAACATGGCGGCGCCCTGCCTGCCGCTTCACGGCGATAACAGCTTCGTCGCTAATCGCTCAACGCGATATCCTGTTCTAAGCTGTTGTATTCGCCATCGATTTGCCCATTCTTACCCTCGCGTAAAGTTTCAAGCGACAAATAGCTTTTGTATTTAAGATATAAGGGCAATTTCCTAGCTGTTAAGCCTAACGAGGCAGCACTCCGACGCAGTTTGACTGGCTTGGCTTTGACTCGTCTTGTCTTAGAGTGGCTACAGCAGTGTCTTCATCTGTCAGTAGATGGAGCTAGGAAGAATGCGCGGCGTCTGTCACGTACGCGCTACTAAAAGGGTTTGAAACGACGTGCGCGTATGCTACGTAGACTTCTCACGTTTGCGTACGTGAACCCTGTACGTACGTGAAACTAAAACCCTCTATTAGGAGGCCATTTACCGCAGCAGACACAGGACAGAGGGACGTGGCGACAAAGGACGGAATTTGGAAACTAAGATTTTATTGAAAAGCTCACGGCTTTTATAGACAGAGGCAGGTGTGATCTTACAATCAGGTAACATAGAATGAAAAGCACAAAGAGAAAACACGACTGCTGGCGAACCAAATGACTCTAATGCGCACATGAAGGCTAGAGGGATGCTTCGCATTAATGACGCAAACTATGCATGAAAATGATATCAGAGGTTCTAAAGCATGACGACTGCACATGGAAACAAAGGCATAAACCGCAGCTTAAAGCAGCAAGTGCACGACAAAAGGAAAAGAAGAAAGCAACCAGTCGGGGCTGTTGTGGTGCTTGCTGCCGTCCGTTCAGCCAAACCCAGATTATTGGAAGAAGGAAGGGACCGCTTGAAAAAGAGATTGCAGATGCGATTTCCATCTTGCGCTCGCAACCGTATGAATGCATTAGCTCACCTTCCATTTTCATGCTCCAAAAAGAACTGGGTTTCCTTTACATGTGACCATTTCGCTGCTTTTTGTTCTTCTCCTTTTGACGTGCTTTCGGTTACTTTAAGCTGTGGTTTACGTGTCGTTGCTTTCATGAGCGGTCGTCATGTTTTAGAACCTACCTCTGATATCTTTTTCATGCACAGTTTTTGTCATTTACTCCAAGCATCCTCTTGGCTTCCATGCGCGCATTGGTGTCATTTGGTTCGCCAAAGGTCTTGTTTTCTATTTGCGTTTTTCATTCCATCTTACCTGATTGCAAGATCGCACGTGCCTCTGTCTATAAAAGTCATGAAGCGTTTCTATAAAATCCGCTTCAAGTACAGCCCTGGGCCGTCACCTCCTTCTGCCTTGTGTCTGCTGCGGCGTATAGACCCCAGTGGCGCACATGACGGCGCTTGTTGCCGCTGCCAATATATCGGCCTGCCGGTGGTGCGGGGCCGTCGAGTCAAGGCTGCAGGTGATTTCGTTTGCTCAAACCACACTTGAGAGCAGCACAATCTAGGCGCGCAAGTGCGTTAGTCACGTGGTTTATTTTGTATTTTACGGGCTTTCTTGGGAGCTGGGAAAAAGAGACACACGTGAGGGTTTCCTTATCGTAAATGATGGAATGGGGGTTGCTGAAGGTGCTAGACAATTCTCCAAATGCAATTTTTTGTCTAAAGTTAATATTCATTATTTAGGGATTTAACCTAATAAACTATTAATTAATTGCGAAACCAAAAATTTCCTGTGGTGCACAAGATGGCTGTCACCAATATGCAACAGGTTGCACTCGCCTGTCTCTAATGATTTATTTTTTTTTAACCCTTGGTTGAAGCTAGCTGTGACGCCCGGTGTAACTTATCATTCCTTCGTAGGCTTTCAAGCATGTCTTTTGTAAACGAAGCGTTGTCAGAGTATATGACATGTAAGACATAAAACAGTAGACGTAAAGAAGGCCAGGCAGTCAGTATTTGTGGAAGAGTACGTACTATACGCCAGTTCTGCGTCAGTTGGCAAATTACATTTCATGAATATGGGAACATTCCTGGAATAAGGGGCATAAAACCGACATAACAGATTCTGGCTAAAGTGGATTAAATGCCTAGACCAATTAAGACCACGCTCTAGTTTCACTTACATTGATGGTATTCTGATTGTAGTTCCTGATATAATTGTTGGCTTCCCGAAATACTATACTGCACTAGCTACTTACACAGTAAAATATCTCGCAACGTTAAGGGCTCTAGCCGGAGTAGGAAATAGAGATTTGTGGTATGCCAAGTAACGCTGGGTCTGGCTGCACACATTCGCCAGCCCCTTCGTTTTCGGGTTAAATTTTTTTAGCAGTTCTTGGGGTAAAATTTTGGAGATATTATTGGAGCTAGAATCGCAACAAAATTCAAGTTGTTCTGCCAAATGTTCGGTAAAATTGGCTTTTCAAATGTTATTTATCTGCAATACTTTGAAATGGATAAATATGCTTTGGCCACTCACTTCTGTGTGGAATATAAAATGCTCATTGTGGCTCATTGTTTGATAAACAGCGTGAAAAAAGCTGGCGTTGCTGAGAATTGCGTACAAATCAATCTTTTTGCGATTTCTTAAAATAATTTTGTCATGTAGATCACTATGTTCTATGGGGAAATCTCTGCATGCGTTGAAGATCAGCCTGGCTTTGTGTGAAATGCGCTGCGAAAACTTATTCATTTTCAGCATTTTAAGCACACCAGAGCCTTAAAGCAAGACGTCGTTACCGTGGGTAACGCTTCATGCTCTGAAGCATGTATGACGACTGGTAAGTATTAGTGTTTTGGCCTCTGGCGTCTAAAGCATCCATTCTAAACCTATTCTCAAATTCGTCCCATCAGAAATAGGAAGCGTTACAGTTGTAATAAATCGTCACTTAAGAAAATCTACACACTCAATTAAGTACAACATATTGGCCAATTCTAGCGCGGAGTCTTCATGTTTGTGTCATCGAAAATTGCGGTATCTAAAAGACGAATTTTCGGATTGCAACTAAGTTTATGTCGGAAACGAACGGCCGTTCTCGAATATAAGTTAAGATATCGATTTTTTTCACTCATAGCCGAAGTATATATCACTGCACCCTGAGAAGAAAAGTACTGAAATTAGTCGCATTCGTGAAATATTTGGGTACGAAACATGTCCCCAAAAACTTTCTTTTTCTGGGAATGCGTTTGGCGCAGTTATACCCAGGGCTATTTTCAGAAGGCAACTCGTTCATGCTTATATCTTTTTAAAAAATTACCCGTCTCTGTGACTGAGACTTACATGACTGTCTCTTAGCCCTATCTGCAGTCTAAGAATACTCGCACGAAGTTCTTGCTTAATACTGCAACGAATATTCTGAGTGAAGACGAAGTGAACAAAGTGCCTCGGTGGCGTGCATGTTCTGGGCTCGGGTGCTCTATGCTCTCTGCGGGACTTGTGCTCTCGGCTTGTGTGCTGTGCCCGGGGCGTTCTTGCATCGTTCCCGCTTTGAACCACGTAACATCTTTGGTGGAGGTGCGGCTTTTTACGCTGAGCACACCACGCGGCTTCGCAGTGATCGTCAGGCCAGGTCTACCACCACGGCTCCAGCCGGCGAGTCCAGGAGTTCCGCTAACCCCACTACCACTCCTTTCGTGATCATGGCTCCTCCTCGCTACCCCAGCACCTGTTCCGCAACTCATGGCACGGATGTGGAAGACTGGCTTCGCCTCTACGAACGCGTCAACACCTATAACAGGTGGAACCCTACGTTAATGCTCGCCAATGTCATATTTTGCCTCAATGGCACGACACGGGTGCGTACGAGACTCACGAGGAAGACCTTACAAGCTGGGACATCTTTAAGGAGAAGTTGAGGACGCTATTCGGTAGGCCTGATGACCGGCAGCTCGCCGCCAAAAAACAACTTGCGTCTCGAGCCCAATCCTCGAAAGAAAGCTACGTGGCACTACATCCAGGACATCTTGGCTCTTTGCCACGAGGTCGACGCTGCCGTGAGTGAGACAGACAAGGTGTTCCACGTGCTCAAAGACATTGCAGACGGTGTTTTAAACTTGCTTGTTTGCAAAGAATAATAATATAATTGGGTTTTTGGGGAAAGGAAATCGCGCAGTATCTGTCTCATATATCGTTGGACACCTGAACCGCGCTGTAAGGGAAGGGACAAAAAAGGCAGTGAAAGAAGAGATGCCGTAGTGGAGGGCTCCGGAATAATTTCGACCGCCTTGAGATTTTTACCGTGCACTGATATCGCACAGCACACGGGCGCCTTAGCGTTTTGCCTCCATAAAAACGCAGCCACCGCAGTCGGGTTCGAACCCGGGAACTCCGGATCTGTAAGCGAGCGTCCTAACCACTGAGCGACCGCGGCGAGTGGCTTGTTTGCAAAGACAGTTCCATTATAAAGGCGGGAGCCTTTAATGGCTGATTGTCAAGGCCATCTGCCGTTAGCAGAAACTATCACAGCTTTTCGGCCTCCTGATTGGTCTCCCCTGTGTCATGACGTCACTGTCGCTACGAATTTTACGATGACTCGATAAGAAAAAAAACATCCTTGTGCACGGCGGCATTCGAACCACCAACTTCCCGTTCTGCAGCTGAGCGTGCAAACGACTACGCTACTGCCTGAGAACGCGTATATAGTTTCCTACCCACGCTAATATATGTCTAGCGTAAGGACGCTGGAGAGTTATTGCGGAAAGGCGTCGAATAAGACGGATGCCTCCCAAACTCCCTCCAGTGTCTCCAGCGTTGAAGATTCACAAACAAACAATTGCGTACTTGATCAACATCTTGACCAAACATCAGTGACACAACCAGGAACACCGCGCTAAAGGCTTTCGCCTCACCGCACTTTATGTCAACAAAGTGCTTCCCTGATTTCTTTGACTCCATCATTAACGAGTGCCGTCGATTTGAGTAATAAAAAGGCCGCTGCATTGCGCAGTAGTTTTCCTACCTTCCTAACACAGCCGCGACATTTTCCTGTAAGGACAAGTGTTCTCCATCCCACGCACCTTAGGACGCTCCTGACGTCACCGATTTGGTCATCCCGATCGTCCGACGTGAACTGGAAGCCCTCGCACCTGTGATATCTCCACCATACAGCCCCGATACGACGCTGCCCGTCGTGTCACTTATTCAGTCCGTCCTGAAGCAAGAACAGGCAAACATGGACCTTTCTTCCCGGGTGTGTTTCAATGTCCGCCCAGCCGTCCACCAGCCTCCTTCCCCTGCTTTCTGCCCCACCTATATTCCACGCCCTGTTAGCGCAATCCGGCTGAATGGCACACGGCTGACGACAGACCCATCTGCTTTCTCTGCTCCCGCGTTGGACACATTTCTCGACACTGCCGCAGCCCTTGGTCGCCGCCTCCCCACGGCGGCTTCGCGAACTACCGACCTGACCCTCAGAGCCGCTTCTCGCCCCACTCCCAGCCCGACCAGTCTGAACCC
The DNA here is from genome assembly GCA_030143305.2 of Amblyomma americanum. Lineage (NCBI taxonomy): Eukaryota > Metazoa > Arthropoda > Arachnida > Ixodida > Ixodidae > Amblyomma > Amblyomma americanum. Next base: position 60,356 of record JARKHS020009410.1, read on the forward strand.
TGCTTCCGCAAATCCCGCTTTCTGTCGCCCCAAGGCCGTCGCTCACGCTCACCGCAGTCGTTCCGTCTTTCGGCCACTGCCCTCTAGGTCCGCTCCACTCTGGGAAACTAGCTGATACAGCCGCCGGAGGTGACGCTGGATCACTGACCCCGACCATAAATCCTCTACTGACCACCCGACCGAACATACTGGACGTCGCAGTCGACGGTTTTCTTGTGGGTGTCCTCATTGACGCCGGTGTGCACGCATCTGTGATGAGTTCTGTCCTTCCCCGCCGCCTCCGCAAAGTGCTCACGCCTGCAACGTCCCGCGTGCGTGTGGCGGATGGAGGCGCACTTGCTGTCGACGGACTATGTAGTGCTCGCATCACTGTTCCAGGCCACAGTACCCCGGGTCAGTTCGCCGTTTTGGCCACCTGCGCCCACGACCTCATTCCTGGCATGGATTTCCTCTCCGACTATTAAGCTCTGATTGACTGCTAGCAGAGTTTCCTGCAACTGGAGCTCCCAGAACTCTGTTTTGAGCAGGTCGGTACTTCTCTCCACTTCTTCAATGCAGACTATGCTCGCCTGCAGTCTCAAGCCGCCTCCTTGGGTGCACTGACACCCTTTTCCCCCGTTCCCGATGGCGACGACCTCGTTGCGCCTAGTGCCGATCTCCTGCTGACCCGCAACGTTGCTCTGCCTTATAACAACGCCTCTGTCAAGGCGAACGCACTGTCTCTGCCGTTCCTCAACTTTGGCTTCTCTCCTCACGTTTTTCCATCCGGCATTTCCGTTGCTATGATCACCCCCATCGCGATGTTCCAAATCGCTACATTCGACACCGCCGCTTCTCAAGATCACGCTGACCATCCCCAGCCTACCTCTCTTTCTACAGACGCCTTCGCGACCATATTACGCTTCGACCTCCGCCTCGCCCAAACTGCACAGCTTCGAGCCATTCTCGAATCTTTATCGGACATTTTCGATCTTAACAACATCCGGCTGGGCAAAGCTCTTTCTGTGAAGCACCGCATCAACACTGGGGACGCCTCTCCTATCCGTTGCCGACCATACCGAGTCTTCCATGCGTCAGATCATTAACGCCGAGGTTACGAAGATGCTTGCTAGGAAGGTTATCGAACCCTCCTTCAACCCCTGGGCTTGGCCAGACGTCCTTGTGAAGAAAAAGTGTGGCTCATGACGTTTTTGTGTTGACTATCCCCACCTGAAGAAGATAACAAAAGAGGACGCGCATCCCCTCCCGCGCATCGACGACGCCCTTGATTGCCTCTAAGGTGCCAATTTTTTGTCCTCCATAGATCTTCGCTCCGGCTATAGGGAGATAGCAGTAGATGACCAGGACGGTGAGAAGACCGCGTTTTTGAAACCTGATAGGCTGTATCAGTTCAGAGTTATGCCTTTTGGGTTATGCAACGCGCCGGCCACCTTCGAGCGTATGATGGACGCCCTTCTGCACGGGTTCAAATGGTTCACGTTCCTTTTCTATCTCGACGATCTCATTGTCTTCGCCCCCAGCTTTTCCTGTCACCTCGATGGTATTTCCAAGATTCTTTCCCTGTTTCGTCATGCCGGTCTACAGCTCAACTCCTCCAAATGCCGTTTTCGCGCGTCATCAGATCAGAATCTTGGGCCATGTCGTCTATGCCATGGGTGTTCACCCTGATCCATCTAAGATCCGCGCCTTTAAAGACTTCCCGGTACCGCGTTCCTGCAACGACGTACGGAGCTTCTTGGGGCTGTGCCCCTACTTCCGCCGCTTCGCGCCCGGCTTTGCTGACATCGCCCGCCCTCTCAGTGATCTACTAAAAAAAAGATATGGGTTTCACCTGGGGACCCCTACAAGAAAGCGCCTTTGCCGCTCTAATCTCGAAGCTGACCACCCTGCCCGTCTTGGAACACTTCGATGTGGCCGCTGCCACTGAAGTCGCTATGACGCCAGCGGTCACGGAATCGGCGCTGTCCTTTCTCAGCGGCAATCTGGGTCTCACCTTGTCATTGCTTACGCCAGCCGCCTCCTCTCTACATCAGAGCGCAATTACTCCATCACGGAACGCGAGTGCTTGGTCCTTGTGTTGGTTGTTAGAAAATTTCGCCCGTATTTGTACGGCCGCCCTTTTACGGTTTTCACCGACCGCCATGCGCTCTGCTGGCTCTCATCACTGAAAGATACAGGCCGGCTCGATCGCTGGGGCTTACGCCTACAAGAATATGACAACACCGTGGTCTGTAAGCCCGGTCGGCTACACCTCGATGCTGATTACCTCTCCCGATATCCCGTTGACTGTTCTGACCATTCTGTCAGTGACTGCACCGCTGACCGGTTCTCGCTCTCTGCTATTATTCACCTTGGAGATGAGCAGTGACGGGATATCGAGCTCCGCTTTAGTATTGACCGTCTCAACTCCTCCCCATCTGACCCTGCTCTGCAGCGGTTTGTGCTGCATCATGACACTCTATACCGCAGAAGCCTGAACCCTGCCGGCCCCGACCTTCTGCTCGTTGTGCCGAAGCACCTGCGCACCGATGTCCTCCACGAGCCCCAATACCTCCTCACTGCTGGACATCTGGGAGTCTCGCGTACTTACGCCCGCGTGCGTCATCGCTTCTTTTGGCCCCGCCTTTAACAGTCCGTACGCCGCTATGTTCGTGCCTGCGACCGGTGCCAGCGCCGGAAACGTCCTGCCACTCTGTCAGAGGGTTTGCTCCAACCTGTTTATGTGCCCCCTGAACATTTCTATCGGGTTGGCTTGGATCTTTTGGGTCCGTTTCCTGAGTCCACCTCCGGAAACAAATAGGTTGCCGTTGCTACAGACTATGCCACTCGCTACGAAATCACGCGGGCCCTCCCAACCAGTACTGCTACTGAAGTTGCCGACTTTCTCCTGTACGACCTCATCCTCCGTCATGGTGCACCCCGCCAACTTCTCACCGACCACGGCCGTTGCTTTCTCTCTAAAGTTGTCGACGACATTCTCCGTTCCTGCTAGACTAAGCTTAATTTGATCACCGCCTATCATTCCTAAACCAACGGCCTCACACAGCACCTCAACCGCACTCTCACGGATATGCTCGCAATGTACGTTTCCTCGGACCATAGGGGCTGGGATATCACCCTTCCGTAAGTGACTTTCGCCTACAGCTCTTCCCGTCTTGACACTTCCGGTTACTCACCGCTCTATTTTTTGTATGGCTGCGAGCCCCAATTACCTTTGGACCCGCTGCTTCCGACATCTACTTCACAGCCTTCTTAATACTCCCATGACGCAATTTCCCGGGCCGACCACGCCGGCGATCTGGCGCGATCCCGATTGCGAGCATCGCAGGCCTCAAAGCAGGACTTTACGACCGCCGCCATCGCATGGTGACTTTCTCCCCAGGCGCCCTCGTCTTGCTTTGGTCACCATCTCATCGCGTCGAGCTTTGCGGAAACCTTCTGTCCCGGTATGCTGGCCCATACCATATGCTTCGCCAGGTCACCGCTGTCACCTACGAGATCACACCGGCCTTCCCGGAGACCACATTCTGCGCGTGTCAGCGTGACGTTGTCCACGTCTCTCGCATCAAGCCCTACCTCTCGCCATCCCTTGCAACGCCCTATTCTACACCGAGACGGTGTTTTTGTGACCGGAGCCGTGCAACAGATATTTTTGCTGAAGACTAAGTGAACGAAGTGTCTTCGTGGTGCGCGTGTTCTGGGCTTGGGTTCTCTTTGCTCTCGCCTTGCTCTCGGGTGCTATCGCCTTGGACCACGCAACAAAATTATTGATCTGTACTCTCCTGTGCAGTGCGGCTAGGTAGGGCGTACGTTCTTGTTAGTGATTTTCTTGAAAATGTCGCCATTTTTTTGCGGTTGTCTCCGCTTGCGTGCAAATGCGTTCATGCTCTACACACAGGCACCAGCCTCTAAATTCAAAATCACCTCAATATACCGTGTGATTTTCTTACAAGCAAGATTAGATTACAGTAATATCATGTTAGATATTATGAGCCTGGTAAAACACGTCTAAGTGGCATTTCATTAAATTCTTGGAAAACAACTGAAGGTTCCGATCCAGGCTATTGTTAAGTGGATAAGCGTATAATGAAGAGCCAGGGCTGCAAAGAAAAAAGGCAAGCGCAGCATTAACAAAGAAATATCGCAAACGATGTTTGGTAAAAGGAACACTTCTTTAATGCGGACTTCTTGTTTTCTTCGCTTCTTTCCACTTCGGCGCCATTACTACAAAGTTTGTCCACACCTTCCTTTCAGTAACACGGGGGCACATCCACGCACAAAGGACGGAATAACCCCGCAGGTGGCAGAAAAATGGAGGGATAGGGGACATTTTGATTTCAAACATGCAGAAATATTACGCACAAATATTACCCCCCCCCCCCCCCACACACACACACACCCAAAGAGCGCACGTACATGAAATGCTCAAATGCCCCTCTTTGGGGAACTGCCTAGCTCAGAATCAAGACCGCCAAAGTTATTGCAGAGTGACAATATGTTTTGCCCAATTTTTTAACACATGACTGGCCTGCAGAAAAACCTTTGCCTGTAACCTTTGTGTAAAACTATAAAACATTGTTAGGACCCGCGATGGTGCCCCATGGGACAATGTTCTCTGCTACAAGTTTTATTTGAAAAGGTTCCATAGCAATGCAGAGGCGGCTGCGTTAGTTGTAAACCCGGACGCTAGGACGCGTTCAAAGTGGCCTTCAAGCCGACTCGGCTGCATTCATAAAATTGTGAATGACCTTCCGACTATGACGTTTCTTGGAGTTCAAGCGCATTTACAAGAATGACCTGTATCCCCATCGCCGAACGTAAGCTTAAAAAAGCCCCTAACCTAAGCAGGATTCTTTCATTCGCGTTACAAGCACCTGTTAACCTTAAACGTCCTGGCGTATGAGCTGTGGCAGAACTCTTTGGATAATTTGGTGCGTTGAAACATCACACTTCCTATTAATGATAATCTTCATAAATGCTAAAACATTGCCTTCTTAGGGGTGGTATGGTAACGAGCCTTTGACAAACAGCCTTGAATGTGCGCTCATATATATGAACTTTTTAAGACGAGAAGTTCCCTGAATTTTTCTGTAAAATTAAGCAAGAGCTATAACTCATTCCTAAAAATGAACCTTTCTGGAACTGTTATCGAGAAATATTTACGAGACAAAGTGGATTCGCGAACACCCTGCCATTAATCAAATCTTTGTTTTCAAGCGTCTTCACAGGTGCAACATTTTTTTAAGCTCAAGAGTTAATTAACGTACTTGCTGTCATAGATAACGGGCAGCGGTCATAGCGGCAGGGAGGACACTGGGCTATCCGCTATTGTGAAGGAAGGTGCATACCTCCTTCCTGCGATTACTACTGCATGTTTGCTTCGCCTGTAACCCAAACAGCACAGGGAATCGGCAAAATATTGGAATCGTATTGGCAAAGGCCGGCCCTACAAAGTACCATGATGGAACCATGCTGTTTCAATACTGGGCCGATTACCTGTGCTGCTTGGGAATATTTTAAGGATAGTTTTGCACTGTTTGCAAAGAAATTTCTTACTGGACCACGCTGCACTCACATCCAGCGACCATATGCTTTAAGAAAATGTATTTGCGGTTTGCCACGCATTTAAACATTTTTATTCACTGATTTTTATATGTCGTTTTGGGCGATCATTTTACATCTCAACCAAGTGTTCAATTTTATAACTCGTGCCACCGCAGATTTCTGCCAAAGGAACTTTTACAGGCCTCACAATTCAAAATACACTTTCCAGGATTTAAATTGTGAGGGCGTTTCTGCACTTCAGTGCACAATTGAAGCCAACCAGAATGGTTAACTCACGTTGAATTTTTCGTGTTCTTCACCGAGCCAGTATTTCCTTTAGCACAATTCTGTCAATGAGATGCCAGAATGACAGCCCCCATTATGCCACTAACGCAATAATCAATATGATTTGGGAAATCATTTGAAACTCTTATTTGTATGCAGTGGTCATCCGACGAACCGACGAGTCTCGTACACGCACTCTTTACGCTGGGTTTTTGGCATTGGGCATAGGCAGCAAGTAGGACAAGATTTAAGGAGCAATGAAAGTCAAATGAACCAGAAAGATGAATAATTCATTTAGCAACCGAGAGAGAGGAAAATTAAAAACGCTAGTCCACTAATATGACCGGCACTTATGAATTAAAAGGGTGGGTTTATCTTTGAGCAGGGTAAGAATTTGAAAACAATATAGTTCCTGTGGAAACTCATGGTCAAATGTTAGCTCCATTTGTGATGTAAAGAGAAAAACATCAATTCACGAAGCACTGCTGGAAAAGAATCATCATCGACTGAAGTGCTTACACAACTTCAGCAGAGCTGACCGGCAAAAGATGTCATTGCTATTTATAACCTCCACATCGTATGGGAATTCTCATTTCCGGTCTTAAATGGGAACCTCTGTTAATGATATTTGTCTTCTGCGGAATCTCAACGTAAAAGTAAAGTTGCAACATTTTGTGGTCAGTCAAAGAGACGCAGGTATAAGTCAGGTAGTTGGTATACGTTACGTATACAAGTTTTTCTCAGCACAAATCATTTGAAATTTTGTACCTTTAGAGCCAGCCAGTGCATCAGACAATGGTGGTTCATTGGTCTTGTCGAAAAAAAAAAGACCGGGAGTGTCTATGAAATTGAGCTTCGCTCAGAACAGGACCAAATTATTACTCAATAATTTGTGACGTACCAAACTAAAACTCCTGAAGTCACCACGCTAAGACAGTAAATCAAAGCATAAAAGAACAGTCATATGTGCATTACTTTGGTGATTTGTCGCCGATCATCATGTGAGACAGTTCTTCTTGAAGCGTTTTAACGGTTTGCTACAAGTAGATTTTCAAATAATTACGTGCAGTGTATTAGGCACGTGCGAAGACATTTGTACACTGTCGTAAAAAAGAAACCGGACATAAATTACTGATGAACTCATTACAACAAATGACAATAGGGGCCCACTGGGCAAGACTTAATAAAGAGGTGGCTATAGAACTCAACTTTCCAATCCGCTCCAAATTAGCTTCAAAGTATGCTCGGAATGCGTATGAAATCATTGGTTTGATTTTGTGTTTTTGCGAGCATGTTGTGTGATATAGTTTCACTGATCTATATTAGAACTCTTCACTTAGAGTCGAGTGACAAGACCTAACACCTTGCGACAAACCTTATGGCCATTACAAACATCCCTTCGAGTACAAATAATTAACCTGTTGCTCCAACCAGTCAGTTACCCGCTGATAAAAAGGAAGAAAACCTCCATACTGGGTTAGTCTCATTCTTGCTAACACTTTAGAGGCTACTGAGCTGTAGATAGTTTCACAGCTTTCATGAAAAGTCTCTACACCCCATGTGTTACCTTGAAGTAAATGCACTTTTGTATACCGTCAAGTGGTGCCTTTCAAACATTCGCCGCTACACACGACAGGGACAACACTTAGAAAAAAGTCAGTACAGTACACAAAGAGAGACCTTGACAAGTAAGGTAACTGTCTCCAATAAAAAACTTCCTTAATAAGTACATGATCGTGTATATGTATCAATAAATTAGATGCAGTCGAGAACATTCGCGTAGAGAGATATGCCTATATATATATATATTCAGAAAGGGGAAAAATTTCTTGCCTTGAAACCGCTCACAACAGCACGTGGGGTCACCACGCATCGGAACAACCTTGTGTCAACATGGTCAAAAAACAACTCAAATCAAATCACCCGCCTCAAGTGCTGGCTGGCTTCACTCTTGATTTGTCACGTAAGTAAGGCGAATGAAAACTCAAATGTCACTTGAATGCTACCAAGGACTAGCCAAGTCTTCAGCAGGCAACGGCACTCCCCAGAGATTTCAAGTTAATGCCCCGCACTTCAGTCTCTCTTCTTTGGCCAGGACGAGGATAAACGCGGAAGGTTGCGCGTCCAACCAGAACAACAACAAAAAGCCGTCACTGCTCGTGTCATTTACCTTCACCACAATGAGATCACGGTTCTTAGGAGGGCAGCATTTCGTCATGCGCACACACCGCACATACCATTCAGGCACTCAACACTGCATTCCAGGCACTCCGGGACAGCTGTAGAGACTTGCGCTGGATCAACATTGAAATGTAGGAGTGCGTGTCATCAGTAGTTGGTCACTGCTTTTCGCGACAGACAGAGCTGAAGTCAAGCGTCCGCCAGGACCGACATTCTGGATATAGCGCCGGGCCTCACTAAAGTGACTCATGAAGGCACTCTGTCCTGAAGACAACGGACTTGCAAAACAACAGCTGGATCGCAGTCAGCCTATCTTGCGACATCGCATTCATCACGACGCGACCACTGCGCTAGCTCCATTTGCCGTCAGGAAGGACGTCTCCTCCGAGGCAGTCTTCCGGATTGGCTCATGATCTGAAGCGATTATGTTATGCGGTTCGGCCCCTTTCGCCACCGGAGTGTTCCAGCCTTCCGGTAGTTCTGGAATCTTCGGCGTGCTGGGAACTGGTGAGGGCCTCTGGAACGTGCTGAAGGATTCGATTTTCGGCTTTTCCATCGGCGAGTGGACTATGCCATTGATTCGTATGGGAGCCGTCTCACCGCCAGCGTAGGCGAAGAGAATGTGAGCTTTCTGGCTGTTGGCAAAGCTGAGAGTGGCCGAACTGCGCGAGTCGTCGTCGATGTATCTCAATGGGTCAGATGCGTTGAGGCTGTTGCTCTTCACAATTTGCTGTTCCTGGCCAGCGTAGAGGTCCGGCACGAGAGCCGAGACTTGGTCTTCAGAGGAATAAAACTCCTTGTGGTTGTCCTTAGCGTCTCCTTCTTCGACGATTACCTGTGTACAGGAAACATTAACGTCACATTTAGAGTGAACAGTGAAATAAAGTTTTAAACTTGAGTCTACGAATTCAGTCCACAGAACTGCACATGTTAAGGCGTGCAAAAATTTCAGGACCCTGCGTTTATTTTCGTTTATAGCGACAGCTTCCTTGAAGAAAGAAATTAAAGCAACTGTTTGAGCAGCATGGCAAGAATTATACCCTAGAACATATACCGGGGAATGCGAAAGTATCGTTTTTATTTTTGTTTCACTTTTTATTTCTTTAATTTACACTCTTTCTTTTTAAAGACGCACATACTCATTAGCGCAGAGTCGTAAGGCAACGCACGTACTAGGTTCACCTGTGTTAGCCACGAAGAAAAGTCGTTTTGTGACCCTCGACATGAAATAAAGAAAAAAATGTTTATGGCCCATGGGCTGGATGCTTAACTCGAATGCCTAGATTTATATTCCCGCACCATGGAAAAAAATTTGTTTGATAAGGTGATGTCATCTGGGTTTTTTGTTACCAATTATGCGGTCAACGACACCGGATTTCATTGCCGATGAGTGATACAACGCTGTCGGATTAATACCAGTCTCACGGTCTCTGCTTTCAAAAGCACTCGCCGTTTTTATAACCCCTAAATTCATAGACTTTGATATCTATACCAGTTCCTGACCATGCCTAATGTATACTTCTCAATTTTTAGCGTTCTTTAAGAGCATGAACTTTGATTTTCGAATATTCGCACACATACTTTTGGGCCGAAAAAAATAAGTTCAGTGGTGAGCACGGTTTCCATCACCCCATCGAATTTGAAATCATGTATACAACATCACGCCTTGTATATCTAGGGGCAATTATTCTTAAGCTATCTGCACTAGATCAATGACACTGACAAGACGTACGAAAAAGGCAAAAACACTTATCCAAAGTGGAAAAAAATATGTATGTTATGCTTCTTTCTAACACTTTGTCTTGTTCTGAAATCCATTCGTGTTTAGTTCGCACAACTTTCCTCTCCAAATGTAACACAACCTTGGTCCAGAAAAGGTTACAAAAATTTCAAAAGTTGAAAATATGCCGGCAAGCTTTAAAGGTGCACTAAAGAGGAATCTGAACTCGTCTTTTTACAGCTGGAACACGATCTGCACATTCTGAGCATCCATAGAAGCGAGGATGCTTAGAAACCTCAAATTCTTGTCTTGTGCGGCCCATTTCTTTAATTTAAATCAAGTTAAACGTCCCAGCTTGCGCCGTTTTATAATTCAACGCTGACGTTAGGAGAAGCCAACCAACGCGTGGAGTGCCTTTCAGGAAGTCCCGTGGCGGCTTAGCACTCTGCCATCGGCGAATGATACTAAATCAGAGAGTCCATGCGTACTTTTATATCCGTGGGCCTAATTTGCGGCTATGCTGTATGCGACAGAAATTCTTTATTCACAGAAACCTAGAAAACAAAATAAAAGCGAAAGCGAAGCCGCCACGGGACTGGCTGAAAGGCACTCCACGAATTGGTTTACTCCTTCTACCTTCAGCGTTGAGGTCAAAAAAGGCGGGAGCCGGGACGTTTAATCCGATGTAAATTAGGCAAATCGGCCGCGCAGGACAATAATTCGAAGTTTCTAAGAATGGTCGGAATGTGTAGATTGAGTTCCCGCGGTAAGAAAACGAGTTCAAATTCCTCTTTTGTGCTCCTTTATTGAGTAAAACAAAATCCCTGCGAAATTTGCACGGGCTTGTTGTTTCTCGTTTCGCTTTTCCAAATTAATTCATGATTACATTACTACCTTTGACGGCTTTTTCTTCCTGGCCTGTCCTCCAGCACAGCTCTTCTTGTCGTCCTTCTGCAGATTGCAGTTCTTCAGCAGGCTGCCAACTCCAGAGAAGCGAGACAGCCTAGTGGGGCAGTCGCCAACACCAGCCGGACCCCCGGTACCAGCACCTCCTCCCTTGCTCCAGATGTTGCTGTTGAAAACCACTGTGCTCGTGCTGTCAGTGCTGGTGGAGGTGACGCGTACCATTGACGAGTGACTGTTCTGCTTGGGGTTGGAGTTCGCGCACCAGGACCCCGTCGGCGGTCCGCTTCCACGGTGCTTCTTGAAGGTTCCCGTTGTGACGAGCTGCGCCCAGGCGGAACGGGCTTCGGGGTACTGTAAGACTCGCACCACGAAGATGAGGAAGCCCTGCATCGAGTTGCACACGCAGAAGACGTACTGGAACACGGTCCTGGCTTCGCCCACGGCGAACACGCCGAATATCCACGTGATGCCAAGCAGAGTCATGACGGTAAATGCGCCGCGAACTTGGGCAGCGGTTATCGGAGGGTGGCTGCCTATCCCGCAGCTGGACCCAGACGCGTGGCCGGCAGGCTTGGTTGCTCCAGCCATGCGCGGCTTGAATAAGACCCGCGTCACCATGATGAAGACAAGCAGGTTTACGAAAAGGATGAAGCAGGAGATACCCAGGAACGCGATGTAGTAGATGAATGGGTTTCTGGAAGATATCACACAGCTGAAAAATAAAACACAGAGTATGCACTTATTTTATATTACATTTGCTTGCGAGCAGATGGAAAATAGTGAGAAATAGATATTCAACACAATCGGAGGTACAGCTATTTAATGTTGCGGTGGGCATTAGCGCTATAAGAACGTATTTGTGTAGTAACGCCAGCTTCGTTGAAATTGTGTGCAAAGAATTTGTTTTCAGTGAATGCTTCTAGAAATGAAAAAAGTTCGCTTTCTTCAAAGGATACTTACTAGTCATCGTATCCCCTGTATGGCTCAAGGTCTACAGCTAGGCAAGTTCCAACAACCACAGCTGGAATCCCTGGAAGAAAAGAAAGGAGTGGAAATAACTATCAAATATTTTGCAAGATAAACGCATTCTGTGTCGTACCAACTTTCACTTCAATAAGGAAATTTTCATCAATGTAAAGAGAAAACAAAGATGGACCGCACCGTCATCATATGAGAACTGTGAAAGGAATAATTAAGCCTGTCACGAATGCTTTTTCATTAGTGTGATTACAAATGCACTTCGTTTGATCATATTTCTTATAAGCTACAAATATGTAGCTGCACTAGCGCACACCTACAAAATGATTCGCCGGAAGTTTCTATGCAAACGCCATGAGAGACAGCCATTGAAATGCCTACCTAATGTAGGATTTTATTGCTCACACGTACTTCTGTGATGAAATAGAAAAAGCGTTCCATTTTGCTCAAGGCTGCTTTCATACTGGCCAGCTGTTTCAATGGAGCACAAGTAGTATAAGCGCATTCATTTCGCCCGAAGAGCTAGTATACTTCGCGACCACTTTTATGCGTTAGCATTACAACCCCTAGCGCGCAAAAAATGACTGGTGTTGGCGGCGCCTACAGCCTCACGGGAGAGCAGGCAAAATAGAGAGGAAAAAGGGCGAGCGGGAGAAGCAACGGAAAGTGGAGAGAAGGAGACGGCGGTACGTGATGGTTGGCGACAGGGAAATCGCGACCGCTAATCAAAGTCGGGGTGGATAGAGCGGTTAAAGGACGCTGTATGGCACACCATGATTGTTAGACTCCATGGATGAGGCGATTAAAGAGGGGGTTGCGGCGTGTTGCACGATGACTGATGAACTTGATCACTCAATCCTCCACACTAATGCTAAGTCACACTGGGCCGCAAGAATTTCATTGGTTCGCCTCCATCGAAACGCTGCCGCCGCGGTCGGGTTCGAACCCACTAACTGATCCGGAGTTCACGGATTGAAACCCGACCGCGGCGGCCGCGTTTCGATGGAGGCGAAACGCAAAGGCGCCTGTGTACTGTGCGATGTCAGTGCACATTAAAGATCCCCAGGGAGCCCTCCACAACGGCACCTTTTTCCTTATTTCTGCTTTCAATCCCTACTTTATCCCTTCCCTTACGGCGCGGTTCAGGTGTCCGCCGATATGTGCGACAGATAGTGCGCCATTTGCTTTCCCCAAGACCAATTTTGAATTTTCTGCCACTTTTTTCCGGAAATGCCTGGGACACTATGGTGGCGAAACGCCTTTTTTCCTACGTAGCTGAGCATAGCCTCCGCTTGCAGGCAATAGCATAGCGCCTAAACACTACTTACAGCGCTAGACAATCAAGTGAACAAGTTTATTTGTTTTCGTTTTCACCGAATTTGCCAGGTGCGTCTTATTGCAAGAACTTTCCACAGATGGCGCCACCGAGACCCCCAAAGGGGCGAAGTTACTGTGGGAGAGCATTGCCCCAGGCGACCAGACTCAAGTCATGCGACCGAACTATTGGCCGAAATGACACCGTTACGGACGGTCAGCCTGTCTCGCCTTTCCTTCATTGACAGGAAAAGCTGTCGGAGGGTATAAACATATGAAACAGCTCGCCTGTGGGCCCTCGCGCAGCCAAAAGAATAGAAGTAGCTCTCGCTTTGATGGAGATAACTTACGCAGGAAGTGATAATCACGAAATTATGTATAAAAAACTTCGACTTTGATTTGCATACTAAAATTGCCGAGCACACGCTCGGCTTAGTAGCACGCCAAACTCAGCGCAAGCTTACGCCTTGCTGCGGATTGTGTTTTGCTCATGGCTAAGACCTACAGTGACTGCTGAGACGTGCAGACAATGATGCAGCCTGGGCTACGACAACGATCGCGAACAGGTGCCGCTAGTATTGTGGGCGGGACTATGACGCATTACCACCATATGACCATAGATTCACGATCGTCAAGAGACCGGATGGTGACGATCTACGCTGGTCCGTAGGGGGGGGGGGGGGCAGTTGGGGCTTGCGTATAACAACTTTTTCTGCGGTAGAACCTATTCAGGCAAATTCCTCACAACTATCTAGCCCAAATGGGTATTTGGCCTAGAAACGTGGTTGACGTTAGTCGTATTTCTACTACACTATCTAGCCGTGAAGGAATTGCACATATTAATCATTGGAAGCAATCGTACTCTAAAGGGATCGTCTAAAATGAGACAACGGAATACTTAACAGCCAACGCTAGCGGCGCACTTACCCCAGGCGATGAGGAGACGCTTGAGCATGAAGCACGTCTCGGCCGAAGCGAACACGTGCACGAGCATCTGATACATGTTGGCCGCCTCGACGCCCATCCAGGCCAGGCAGGCGAGCAGGAAGTAGTGGGTGGCCACGGCTGTGCTCAGGCACAGGTCCAGCTTGGGGAAGCGCTCGTGCAGCGAGCCCACCAGGAAGGCCACGTTCAGCAGCAGCATGGCCGAGCACAGGTTGAGCAGGATCTTGCCCGACCGATCCTTGTTCAGGGATCTGCCCGGCGACACGAACGATGCGACGGAAGGACGAGAGAGCAGTTACACTCCTGATGGTGCGGTTCAAAAATTCCCAATTCAGGAATATTATCTTCCGTACTGTAATCAACGCAAAATTAACGTTCTCTACGCCACCCACTTTTCTTCACCAAATAAACTCTCACCCGTTTGTAGTGTCGACAGGGTTTAGTGGGAAAAAAGTTCCCAGGAGCTGAGGTTGGATGAAGAAGCTAATAACGAGGTCTCTGAATCCCATAGCCACTGCATGAGGTGCAACTTTTGTTCACAATTATTCATACCATTACTTCTGATTTTGAGTTTGACAGGGCTGTCCGGTTCGCACCTCCAGGGCTCCAAATTTTGCGAGCATGTGATCTCTTATGTTTGTATATTTTTAAGGAAGGCTTCTCATTGCTAGGCATTCTTGCCCTGCACACTGATTCAATCTGCAAAACACTGACCTTCTATTTTTCACTTAACTTAAAATATATGTACATAAGAGTTGTTAGGGGTTGATCGTTTGCACGCAAACTACACGTCATTACAAGTGAAGTTGCATTAGATCCTGAGCTTGAGTGCTAATTTGTTATATAACCAATGCGTGCTCACCAAAGCTCGCATAATGCTTTTGCTGTATCTCAAGAGCCGCGACACAGCAGACCAACAGAAAGCTGCCACGTACAGAGCTTCCATAGATTTTTTTACTGCTAGAAGTTTGTAAGCAAATTAGCTTTGATTGTGCCCTCAAGCACAATCACGCCTGGCCTCGAATTGCTTCCAAGTTGGTTAATCACTCAATAAAACACAAGTACAGGATAACTGGCTTGTCCTGAAACCAAACGATAACATCAAATATTTTGCACAATTAAGGAACATGTAGAAGAAAGTATGTTTCATTTCGAATACCACGAAGTGGGTAGCGCAAAGGAAAGAGAGGCAGAAAAATATACTGAACCACCGGCGATGCGCTAGAGCTGGAAAACGTTCGCGGTGTGCTTGTAACATTCTTGCCCAGTACATTTTGTTCTGTGCAGTTCTCGAAGAAGGCTGGAACAACTAGCGCAGCGAGAAACCGTCACGTATTTGGTGCAAATTTTTTGTTCCTCTCCCTTTCACAATTTCACATAATGTTAATATTCACTGCATCCGCGTTTGATATCAAGCGAATTTTTTTATCTGGGAGTAGGAGTGCTTGGAACCAAGAAATAACTTCACATTTCTGTGTTTTCCAACCTTTGTTTCGTTTGCACCAGATGAAACCGACATCAGATGTCTCTCATAACCTTAAGATGTGCTTTTGGGGAAGTGGGAGGGCATTAGGAGAGAGCGAACACATTTCCTATTTTTTAAGCTTTTTTTACGCTCAAGAGCGCAAAGTCTTTTATTTGCCAACGAGCACGTTCTTCATTTCAAGCTTCTTCACACAATTCACCCTTATATTCCTTCGGTTTCTGCAGCTTTAGTGTTGACACGAAACGACTAATAAGAGTTCATATTGTCTACAAAGGCAATGAAGGAACGGCTTCCCTTTACAGATGTCGAAGCAGAAAAAATGGAGCTTATCACATTAGCTTGCGAAAAGGCTTACCTGAAAAGAGCGTAGGTCAGTATGGTGAAGAACAGACCAACGATCGACATAATGCATCCAACGTATGATATTAGAGAAAGTATCCGGTAGTGGTGAGGGGCCGTCGACATTCCGGGCACTGGATCCTAATGAGGGAAAAAGACAAGAATCGTCTTAAGACATCAGTTTTGGACAGTGGTACATAAATTTCACACACCAGGATGGTACCCTTGACTGTCATGTAATTCTTATTCTGCATTCGCTACCGTTGGCTGTGTTAGGTACCCTTGGATGCCCAAGGTGTAGCAGGGTCAAATTATACGTTTGTTTTCTAAACGGTAAGCAGAAATATTGGTTTCGTGCGCTCTGCAGGCTACTCCAATGAAGTAGCTTTCATTAAGAAGAGAAAATTGCTTCAACCTTGCTTTTTATATTATATGTCAATAGCATTTTTTATGTCAAATAGCAGCAGCGCAGTTTCAAGCTTCAGTCCAAGTGCGTTTTTAACGACAGATTACGGTAGTGTATATGCCTGCGTGATCAATTCTGGCCTTCCTATCTTATCGGGTGCAAACGTCGCAGGCAATCTATATTTCAAGTAAATGAGTTAGTTCATTCCACGATAGTGGCATTATTGCATTCTTTTGGGGAATAGCTTCTTGCGGTTGTCAATAGCTAAAATAAATGCACTCCTATATGGTTTTTGAACGAACAAACTCCTGACTTAAAGCAGTGAAACGCGAAATAACCAATGTAAAGCAGAAGATTGTCGCTACGTTGCCTGTAAGTAACAACTGCTGTATAGGGTTGAGCAACAAATTGTAAAGTTAATGTAGTGTTGCATCGGGTACGTTATATTATTATTCGGGAATTAAAACACACTAAAGTTCATTGCCATGCATAGCACCAAAATTGGGTACAAACCCCTCGACAACGTCTCTGAGTCTATGTATAGGCAACATTTTTTCACGGGAACTTGTATCATAATTCTGAAAATGCTGGTAATTTACTGGTAATGTAGTTTATTTATTCCGGCTCCTTATCGTAAACCCAGTTAATGCAGTGTAACTGGAGATACTAAACATACATGACGGAAGCCAACAGTCACTGAAACCAAGGATAATAGCTATGTTTTTTATTTATTAGTAGTTTTCATTAATGGGATATTAATAAAAGCAGAAGAAAAAACAACCACAAGCCGCCGGTGCGATCTGAAGCCACGACGTCCGAACTTCGCATCCGGTCCTCTACGAACTGAGTTACGGCGACGGCTGTCCAATGTGCCTTTCATGGGTGTTTATGTGTAATGTAATTGAACCTTTAAAGTGTTCATCGGCGCCACCCTCGTTCATCGCTGCTTATGTAGTACGTCCTGTATTACCGCGAGTGCCGCGTAGGAACGTGGTCAAACGCTGAGGGCGGAAGCTGTGCGAGAACCCTCGTATGCTACCTATAGCATCAAGACTGTCTACGCCAACAAGGCAGCCTCGCAAGCCCCTTTCATGACTCAGCAACTATCCCTCCGATGTAATAACTGTTTACTAAGTCTGTACTTCTATCTCCCTCGGCAAGGGGCATTTCCCAGCAGATCTATGTGAAAATTTCTGTGAGCTGGACTTCCAGGGACTTGACGTTGAAACAAGGAACCCACTAGACAGTGCTTCTGCAGTCTCGCAATTTAATTTGATTAGGAGCTATTAGGCTTATTTCGTGCTTTCAGATAAAATGTGCTCACGAATACACGCCATATTGTGCCACATTGTGCTTGTTGTGTTCTATAGTACACGCAGTAAAGAGCGCTTCAGGACAATCCTATAGAGCCCTATCATCGCAAGGGCCACTGCAATGTTGTAATCCGCTGCAAGAAGACGTATGCTAAAGCGCTTGATTTTTTAGAACGAGACATTACACAAACTGATAGAGCTTGAGATAAACGTCCCGTCGTACTTGTGATACTTTTTCCTCTACATTACCGCAATGGGTTTTAAGACGAGAGCCTTTAATGGCTCATGCTAGCGTCCGTCCGTCCGTTATGCTCTTCAATTCGATAAGTAAAAAATCTTTGTGCACGATGGGATTAAAACCACCATCCTTCTGTTCCGCAGCCGAGCGTGCTAACGACTACGATACTTCCTGCCAACGCATATGTTGTTCTCCTTGTCTAGGACGCTGGAGAGTGTTTGCAGAAAGGCGTCGAATCAGATTGATGCCTCCCAAACGCCCTCCAATGTCTCCAGCATTTAAGATCCACAAAAATTTGTGTACTTCATGAATACCTTACCCATAGATCATTGACAGGAGCAGCAACACCGCTCCAAATGCTTTCGCCTAACCACACTTTAGGACAACAAAGTGCCCCCTGATTTTTTTCTTTGTGCAGCGTTTCATTGATATTTTGCCTCAGCGGTTTTTTGCAACGCCACCTTTGTGTGTCGTGTCTTAATGCTAGTGCTTGCAACACCAACAAAGAATAAGGGGTTCAGGAGAGCAAGCTGCCGGGCTAGTTGTTGATGCGTGTTCTTTAGAAGAGAGCGCAAAAATACAGACGAGGGACTGAGGAGAGGGCACAAAAAGCGCTTGTGAACGTCTTTTAGTGTCCCCTCCTCAGTACCTCGTCCGTATTTTCGCTCTTCCTCCCAAACAAAAGCATACGCGAAAAAAAATTGCAGGGGACTCTTCAACTCAGCCTTTAAGATATGACGCGAACGCTTTAATGAGTTAAGGCTCTTAAGTGCGGAATTGGTCATTCTCTACATTCATAGGTCCCTGGGAGTCCTCACACTACTCCTTCTGCAATGGTGCAGCAGTTAAGAGATGTTCCGCTGCCCTGCGATGCAAGGCGCTGCCACCAGTGACACTTCTGCGACACAGGATGGATGGATGGGTGGATACGGCTGAACCCTTTAAATCGGGCAGTGGCTCAAGCCACCTAGCCATGACTTATGAAATTTTACTCTTCTCTTGATTTTAGCCACCAATCAGATAACCTTCGCTTGGTCACTTCTATCCGCTTGAAATCCACTTTCCCTTCACTGTCCCTAAACCCCAATGCCTTGGATAAATCAGCCCCGCTGCTTTCCACATTAGGTTGAAGCCCTTTAAAGAAAAGTATCAAGTGTTCAGCCGTTTCCTCCTCCTCTCCGCACGCAACGCACAACGTGTCTATCTCGTGGTACCTGACTCTATATGTCTTAGTCCGCAAATCTCCCGTCCTGGATTCAAACAACAAAGATCTTCCCCCACAATTATCATAGATATTTTTTTTGGCAATTTCCTGCTTAAAAATCCTGTATGTTCCCAGTGCCGATTTTGTCAGCATTACTGTTTTCCACATACCTCTCTCTGTTTCTTTCACACAGGTCGCTCTTCCCGAGCGCCCTCTCGCAGTCAATAATTAATTTAACAGCCACCTGTCACAGTGGTCGGTTTTCTCACAATCTGTTGGTGAGGTTGCGCTGATGTTACCATGTCACGGGACCCTGGTGACGCAATTAGGTTGCTTCTCGTGGCCAGTGGCCACCAGGGCCACCCCACGCCACCCATTTATCGCTCACAAATACGACGCCGGATTTTCTGGGCACTGGTGCTTTTAACGTTATTGCGTTGAGAATACGCAGTATATATGCTGTTTATAAAGAAAGGTCTTACCAGCAGCAGTGAAAACGCTGTCATATGCGTCGAGCTGCACACTGTCACGTTCCCCGACCGGTTGGTCGTAATGCCAGCAGTGGACCATTCTTTTCCTGCACAAGAGCATGTTTTCGAGCGAACGACAAAGAGCAAGCTTTACTTTGTACAAAATGTTGTCTTCAGAGACACTACTGCACAACAGCGAGCCATTTTAGCAGCTTTGCTTGCTCATTATTTATAATAGATGTTAATGCGCAAAATTTGCATAAAAGAAGGTGCAATTGAAAAGCAAAAAGCTTATGCGCACAAAGCGGTTATGGCATTGCGCCGTTGCGCACGAGGTAGCGAAGTCAAATCCATGTCACGGAGGGCGTGTTTTAACGGAGGCCACAAGCAACAACAGTCATTTTCTGGGCAATGAAACGAGATTTTAATGAACTTGAAGTGGTTGCGAGTAATTCGGGGGCCTCGACTTCGGCGTCTTTCGCAAGGGAGTGCATACTGCAACCGCGAAAAACGACGAGGGACGAAGAGGAGAATGCACAAGATACAACTGTGACACTGATTCTTCGTCTCTAGTCATTTTGCACGGTTGCAATAAGCACTCCACTGTTAACCACCAACAAGCCTGCCTTTGCCTTTTAAATGTGTCTTTCGCAGCCCACGTGCAACTGGGCGCTGCCAACTGCGCATGCGAATACCAGCAAAAATACTGGACGACTGCGTCCCAAAAGACACAGTCCCACTGTAAACAACTAAGCTCAAATCAAAATGTAAAGCAGCCACCTCGCAACATTTCTAGAGAGCTTCACTTCAAAGAATGAGATCGCATCCAGGTCCTCGAGCTATGCCCTTCAATCAAGTCGCACATTTGAAAGCCGCACGAACTAACTACAGAACGTTTAATTTCTCGCGTCTAAGGCAGGATAACATGCACCAAGAAGGGAAAGCAAGACTTCGGTTGCAGGTACTCACTCTGGTCGTCCCAAAAGGCACATACGTATCTCTCAGCGGTGTAAGTCGGGTAGGAGTAGATCAAGGGATCGGTGAGGTTCTCGATCTTGCTGTCGCCGATCTTTGCCGACAGGACGACATGGCCTACGTTCGGAGGAGCCGACAGACAGGGAAGAGCATAAGCAACTCGCCACCAGTAAGGTTACATTCAACAAGATAGCTAAGCCGGCGAGTTGGTGATGCATATTCAAAAATAACAGCGCGTAAAACGGACACGAAGAGTATAAAGCACAAGACAAGCGCTGACTCTCAACTAAAGTTTAATCACAGGAAACAGACAAATATTAGGGAGCAGGCAACAACCGAACAACAAAACCACAAGGCCCGTGTTGTCAAGATAGGCAACCTCACTGTCACGCAGGAGCATGGATGGTTTGCTGACGCAAAATCTTGACATATAGTATAAACACCCCGACTAATTGACCAAGAAAATCGTCTAAGCCTACAAAATGGGAAAGAAAAACTAAGATTGTGCGTCAGTAAACCATCCCTGCTTCTGCTTGATAGTGAGGTTGCCTATCTTGACCCACATATTAACACGTGCCCTGTGGTTTTTTTTGTTCGGTTGTTGCCTGTTACCTTATATTTGTCTGTTTCCTGTGATTAAACTTTAGTTGAGAGTCAGCGCTTGTCATGTGTTTTCTACCCTTTGTCCCCGTTTTTCGCGCCGTTATTTTTGAATATGAAGGAAGGTTACATTCTCATCACAGTTAGTATCACAGTTCATGATTCTAATTTTGCGCGCGCTGGGGACATGTTTACACAAATATTTCAAGCTTTCTAAATCTAGTTCATAAGCCCATAAAATCTCTTTACATACCACGCGTTAAACATTGCTTTGTCTTACTCTGGCAGCAGCGGACCGGCTGGGAAAAAAATAGACCATTCATAGTGCCACGATTCGCTGGCAGTGCAGTGGAATCCCCAGATAAGGTCATGTGTACCTCTGATGCCCGTTAACTTGATCATAATGATAGTTCACGATAGGACAGGAGTAGTCCCAATCCATCAAGCAAAGCGCTAACGCACGAGCAGCTTAAAGGGTTTGGCTCTACTTTTCTTGTAACGACTGTAGATTAAGCTTCAACACTGACAAATCGTGGTTCGCAAGACAGCGCAGAGTGCTTAGGCTGCAAATATGAATACATGTTATATTTATCAGTAGCCTCTCTTTTCCTGGTTTGAAAGCGAGCAGATCTTTGTGCATAATAGCCGTGCCTGATACTCCTTGAGCGCAACTGCTGATAACTCTGATATTCGGCTGACAATTCTGATATTCTGCCTAAAAGGCAGACTATAAAAACAGAATAGCGTCCTAGCGACATATTCCGAAACTATTCCAATTTTTCCATAGCCTATCAGTTTCACAGTTAGCGACCGTGGATGTAGAGCGAGAAAACCTCTCTTCAGTAGGCGCCCTACAATATTAGGCAGGTTACAGGCGCCGATAAGTGAGTTTTACACAAGATGACAATGCAACAATGGACAAGATTAAAAGTGCTCCTGTTTCTAACATAAATGGGCTGTCAGTCGACCTTTGCTTAGCGCTTGGACGACATAGCGTGCATTCAGCGTGTGTACTGCCAGACGCTGCAGCTCATCGATAGCACAAACTTATGCTAGCCACTGAATTTGGCCCTATACGTTGGGCACAATTCCAAGCAATGTACTTCAAGCGGTTTTGTTGAAGACGTTCGCCCGTGGCCTAATATTCACCGGCGCTGATGAGGGAAGTGAGGCTGTGGCGAGCGGGCCTGAAGAACTTGTCGTTCCGGTAGGAGACGAACGCTATACGCGGGCCTTTCTCCACCTCGTGGATGGGACGGTAGGGCTCGCCCGCTGCCAGGCGCGAGTTGTTGATCGCCATGGACAGCGCCTCGAACGGCATGGTGATCACGATGTTCTGTGAAGGCAGCGTCAACTCATAAGCACCGGTGAGAGAGGGAGAAGATAGCAAAAACAAAAGCTTGGTAGACTTAGTTTGCGCACGCGGGGCGAAGTACAGACAGCTGCCCAACCCCTCACCTCGTCTAACCTGGTCAGGGAGAGATTTTAAAAAAAGATTAGGGTGGGGAGGTGCAATTAGTGCATCGTTTAAATGAGCCATCCTCCTCCCCTTAACACCTCCCCGAAAGTCACCAGAATATCTGCGTCCACATTTGTCGCTTCACAGAGAACGTTACCCTTTTAAATAGAGACAGAAGAACAAAGGTTTAATGCCAAGACGGATGGAGAGGTCGGAGAGAACAAATGCCTTTGTCATTCTTCTCTACCCTGGAGTAAAAAAATAGCGGAGCATTAACTTCAAGATGTAGTGAGGATCAGACGGGATGTCTTGAAAGGAAAGTGAGCGCTCCATAAGGTGTCCGAGGCATAATATACATGTCCACGCACACACTGGCTAGCATATATCTCGAACAGAGCGTTAAACTCGTACCTGGATAAGGTGACCACGCTGCTGTCGTGGACAGTGTTTTAAGCGCCTATGTAACGGTGGACCGCGCCACCATATGTTCTGCATTTACATTATTCAACCCACAGGCTGAGAACAGATTCATTAGTAAGGCGTGGCCTCATTGATTTTTGAACCACTAACGGTACATGATGGCGGCTATGGAAGATGACGATTGTGTACAACAAATTCCCCAAAATTGTGACATTAGAACCGAGTCGACCAGCCGCGGTGGCTCAGTGGTTAGGGCGCTCGGCTACTGAGCCGGAGTTCCCGGGTTCGACCCCGGTCGCGGAGGCTGTGTTTCGATGGAGGCGAATTGCAAAAGGCGCCCGTTTTCTCTGCGCTCTCAATGCACGTTAAAGATCCCCACGTAGCCTAAATTATTCCGGAGCCCGCCACTACGGCGCCTCTTCCTTCCTTCCTTCTCTCAATTCCTCCTGTATCCCTTCTCTTACGGTGTGGTACGGGTGTGAACCGAGATATACACAGTTACTGAGTCATTTCCTTTCCTCAAAAACCAATTTTCATTTTCTTCGTTTCTAGATCTTTGCAGCATCCGCCAAATTGTTGCAATATGGAATAGGACTGGCAAAATGATTGAAAAACAAAGAGTTTAGTTTAAGGTAGTCGCACGCGCAGCAACCGGTTATCTTTGAAAGCGAAAAGCAGCGCGTGAATAGGAACACCCGAGGGCAGAGAAACCACACGGTCGTCCTTAACGCGTGCCGTTTCTTCGTTTCCAGATAATGTAACATAATGTGTACACTATAGCGTTGGTCTTTAACTGGCCCGTCCTGCTGGTAGCGGCTCCTACACCTTTAGTCACATAAATAGGAAACAGCTTTTTCTCCAGTTCAGCACGCTAAGGTTCACAGAACGCAATTATATCTTTTATGAGTTATAGTCATCTCCCTTCGATATAATAAAGACAAAGGGTCCCCCGACTATCTTATTTGAAGCCAGGACATTTACAGCATGCTGCCAAGCAAGCCGGTGGACCTTCTTCGATCTAGAGTAAGCAGTTGTCTATGAATACTTTAGTCTGGGCAGTGCTTGGGCAGTGTATTTTGCTTGGAGTTTTGCAATGCTCGCTTCAAAAAAAGAAATGAGCTTGAACACAAAAATGCTCCGAGATCACACTCACGTCTCCATCATCCTGTTCGTCGCCGTCACCGGAGAAGTCTTCGTGGAGGTAGTGGTCTCCGTTTGACCGAAGCGAGAAGCTGAGGAAGTCCTGACCTTGCGAGAGCAACTTGGGGGACCAGGCCACTGCCTTGACTACCAGGTTTTCATTCTCAATGATGAGAGCGCCTGGTCCCAACACCACTTCAGAAGTAAATCTCTCCACCACGGAAACCAGCCTGCGCGTAGCCAACGACACATGCCACGTGACTCTGCTATCATATTAAAGGCAGTTTCGTAAACGTATACAGCCCTCTTTATCATCAGCCTCCGATGAGTTTACTGTACAAAACTTCTAATGATGACATAGAATTACTCGCGTTTAGAGACAGCTATGTGCTGGTTTTCTAATCATTCAGTCTCTCTTACTCAGTTCCATCAAAGAGTCGTTTTAATTGATGTCTTGGTATTCAGTCCACTTGGGAGTCGGTGTATGTGCTCAGCAACTGTGTGCTCATCGCCTCCGCTAAGTTAGCCGGCCTCCCTGCCTTCCTTTTTAAATTAACCTCTCTTCGCGGTAACCGAGCTGTGCCGAGACAGTCACTTCATACTCTTCTTTTCCTTTGCCTTCTACATGTCCGTGCACGACTACAATGCCACTGCTGAACTTTTAGGCGAAAGCGCAGTGCTTAGCGTATTCGATATTTAGTATAAATCGATCGCCGTAGAATTAAATATGCCAAGAACTAAAATAAGCTGAAGGTGTGCCCAGAGCAAACGCCGTTTAAATTATAAATTAAAAAAAGATGAAATTAAATAACACATGTGCGCCAGCATGCCAGAGCATTAACCACAAGTGTGAGCTGTAGATTAAGCTCGAACAATAAGAATTATTTCATTATTTTGAGGACGGCAGGCATGTTCAGGGTCTAAGTTCAACCGTCGTTATTATTTCCACAATACTAATATCTACTTTACGTCGGAACACCAAATTTGACTATTTTACTGGTGCCCAGAGCCAGTCACGCATGCTTGGCTAGTTTTCATGCAAGCAGGATGTGTGAAAGTTTCCAACAAAAAATTAGCTGCGTTTTAACTACTGATGAACCTGGTTAGAGAGCGAAAGTTGTGATGTATCGGGCAAGTAGACGCGGATTTCCCTCTGTAACGTTGAGTGCGTTCCGCACACTGGATAGGCAGCGCGCCCACCCTGCCGCTCTGGCAGGTGGGAGTTTATTTCGAGAGGGTGGTCACCTAATGAACGCTGCAGTCTATTCTACCGCCCTCTACCGGCGAATCGAGAGATCAATGGTCAAGGTCAAAGGTTAAGTGGTGCGACATCATGGTGGACCACATATGATAAGGCCGATAGCAACACGACCTCTTCGCCCACTTGAAGGTCAACAGGCACCGCACGGCGCAATCGGCTTTACATAGCGTAGTGAAGCTTTTGCTTCAAAATGGGGTGCGACGTACTTTTCGACAGCAATTCCATTGGCGTCTCCCTGCTCGATGACGCTGTCATTGAACGCCAGGAAGTTGCTGATGACGTGAATCATGGCTTGTGCGATCTGGAAGAGAAACAACGTGGCTTATGGAGTTGAGGTTTTTCAGCCCTTTTCAGTAGAGGAAGACAAACTCCATTAAGTTGATCGGTATCTCGTGAGAAGGACGTCTCGTTCACTGAAGAACAAAGCCGTTTTCCTTCGATCCCTAACCACCACTTCTTTGCATCAGCAGAGTCCTCGACCACACCAGTCCACAAAAGCCGTTGTAATCTCGATTACGTTTAGATGTGCTTGTTGGCAAGATGGGACACAATCATATGCAAGAAGGGCGCTGCTTAGACTGACGAAGACCCAGCTAAAGAGTACAATCTGATTGGCTAAGTGAAATCAAGCAAGTGAAATTTTATTCCATTCCAGTGGGAAAAAAAGGAAACAAAGTCACATAACATAAGCTTGGCAAAAATTATTATGCAGCTTGTGTTTTCTTTTTTCCCAAAAGAATGGAATAAAATTTCAGCTGGTATATTGCGCTTATCAGTTCGTATTGTGGCCTTTCACTTGCTCTTCGTCAATCTAAGCAGGCAGTTCTTGCATAGAATCGATTACGTTTCTATTTCCTTAGCATAAGTAGTTTGTCCTAAAGGGACTATAGGTTGTTTGTATTGTACCACCATCGGCACGCTTAACACAAACGCTCGAGCGGGCGTCTTCCATTGACATTAGCGCAGCTGTGCGTCGGCCGCTGGGTCTGAGAAAATATTAGGGTGGAAGCAGGGCATGAGCAGTCTCCAACCGCCGTAAACACACCGTGCAGCATGGTCTCGGAGTCAGCGCCAAGCGTAGAGGGGCTGTAATGTTAGTGCAGGACGCGCAATCCAGCGTTTGTGGGAAGCATGCTGACGGCGGTACTATCCACATCCCCTTCCATCCTTCATTTTTCATTCCAGGTACTTAAATACAAAATCGCACTGTCTGACAGCATTTGTATGTGGTAAATATCAACGGAAATTCGCATTAACTTCTTCATTATTTGAACTCTATTGTCACTTTTATTTATTATTCGCTGCATTCTCTGCGCGCGCAGAACATTTAATACCTTTCCTCAGAGCAATGGGGTCCCTTCTGGTAGAGCGGTCGACTGCAAATGCGGCTTTCTTGTGAGCACTTTGTGTCCTCATCACATACCTTGAGATTATTGCTACTTCCGTCGCTGCATCTGTTTGAACTGGTGCGCTTCGGGCCCAATCAGTCATCGTTCCCTACTTGGCTTAAGCGCTCGACACTGTCGGCTGTATTCCATCTCGTGCCGTCACTTATCTATGTCAATGCATCGTTCTACGAAAACACGACACGGTTGTCGCGAACACTGCGACTGTGACGATCGATTGTTCTGGGCTTCGCTTCGTTCTAATAATGCGCTTTGCCCTACTGCGTGTAACAGAACTCCCAACACAGCTCGCTCCGGTTATTCATTACTGTTTTAATGCTGCATATTCTGCCGCGTGTAATATAAGATGTCCTAGAAATAAACAAACGATAAAAACAAGGCTGCCTTCCACTGATCACTAATTGTCTGTTTGTACGCTTAGCTAGTATCGCAATGGTTTTTCTGCTTCGTAATAGCAGAAGCGTAATGACGAAGGTATCATCATCCACCTGTAAAGAGAACTTACCATGTTTTGCAGATTAATAATTTTTTTAAAATGTGCTTGGTGATTACAGCGCGTTGGTTTCGCTCGACAGTGGCACTGCTTCAAAAACCTCATAAAATAAAAAAAAAGTCTCGCTAAGCAGCCAGGTGACATAGAATCATGCAATTCAGCTGCTAAACACTAGCATTATGTTCAAAAATTTGATCAAAGAAAGCCAGTAGTAAAAAAATCCCATTACTTATTTTCTCAGAAGATGATCGCCAAACAGCAAGAACCTAGTTTTTATGAATGTTGTGCTAGTCGGTAAGGTTGCAGTGAGCGATAAAGTTCGCAAATTCACACTTGAACCACAACGTCGAGGAACCCATCTTTGAAGGCAAAGCGAAGGCGCTATCATGATGAGTAACTTGAGTTTCTCTAGGAAGCCGCGGAATGAAACACATTTCTTTTTCAATTTTTTGAAATATAATTCCATTCAAGGCTGTCCTCATCTTCCACAATATTTATGGTGGAAAAACGGCCCGCGAACTAGAAACGACATGCTGTTGGACGGAACCGCGGCGCGTGTGAAGTAGCTCATAGTTCACATCTTGTGATTATTTGTCCACAAGAGCCCTGCAGAGAGCCTTACAAGTTGGAATGTACGTTTCAGCTACCGCACTTAACTCGCGCACTGGCATACTTTAGAAAATCTCCTTGCGACGTAGTTTCTTAAGTGTTGTATCCTGGCATTATCCGTATATTGTGCCACAGTAATAAATAAATAATTATATTCACGTGGCAAATACGGGCAGCAGCAATGAAATACGATGCTGACGAGAACATAGAACAACTATGAACACTTGAAATACCGTAACATTCATTGAATATTGATACACAACCGGTTTTAAGTTTGGCCCCAAGTGGAACGTTCCACCGCTTCTGGCTTAGCATCCGCAAGAATGGGTTCTGCAAGAGAACGCTGCAGGCGCTGGGCCACAAGGGCGGGTAACGGGTTAAGCTAACTAGCGCAGTTAGGAACAATAGCGGCTCCTTGTTCACTCTTCACCAAAGTGTAGCTTTGAGCTACTTAGTACTGCATTTTCACAAAAAAGGTTTAGCGCGGAAGCACAGGTCCAAGGAAGACGGGAGCAGCATTGATCTACACCTTTTTGTCAGAGTTCACCTTTGCTTCGTTTTTTTCTATAACCTTGCATGCAGTTTCATGTCGTGACATAACAGCGCAATATACACGCGTTGCAGGCGAATATTCACGAGGTCGTTCAAGAGACGGCCCTCCCTGAGCGGCTGGGCGCTCACCTTGATGTCCTTGATGGCATAATCGACGACAGGCTCGATCTTTTCAGCCAGGCTCTGCAGCTGGTCCGGACGAATGCTGCTCGGGTCATGCGTCAGGAACTCAAGCTCGGAGGTGACGTTCTCGGCCGCTTGGAAGCTCTGCGGTGGACGAAGTATAATAGGGGCCACCAAGTGAGACATCTTTTCTCCAAAATGGAGCGAAAGAAATTTCCACGAAGTTTTAAATTTCCTTCCAGTATTTCCGCTGTTCGAGACAGCGCAACTGCCGGGTTTCAGTCCAGAAAAAGAGAAACGCTGAGTCATTGCCTTGTATCGGCAGTGCTGGGCCGAGGTCTTCATCCAGCCGGTCTCTCCGCTGGCGAGCAGACGGCACTTTCGACGCGCGTACTTGTACTCGCTGGCCGGGTTGTACGCGCCGTACGGGCACTCGACCTTGGCCACCGACCCGTGCGCCACGGGCTGCCAGTGGAAGGTGCCCTTGTCCGTCTGCTGGAACTCTTCGGGGCACGAATCTGAACGGGAAGCGGTCACAGCGCACGCAATTAGGACAGTTGCGCTCCAGAACCCAAAATTAGGCAGACTGATTGGAGGAAAGCTTTCGTATCCTAGTTATCATGAAACCAGTTAAGATAATTTATTTAAGCACAAGAATTACACCTGCAGTTGAGGCCGCCAGGAAAACCTGTCACCAGCGAGAGCTTACTGGAGTAGCAGTCCCTCATGTACGAGGTAACATCACGAAAGTAACAATGAAGGCAATGATTGATACCTTTAACTGCTGCAGTGATAGACATAATGGAAGTCAAGCTAATATGCACCAGCGGGAACCTCCACCACCGATGTGCATAATAGCCAAGAAATGTGCATACTGAATCAGTGACGTGTCCATATGAGCAAAAAGGGTTTTTATGTCATGTGAATTGTACCACAGGAAACGTAACAGTAATCAATAGCTTAATAATGACAAAATATTGAGAGAAACTGCACAGTGTGAGGAAATGGAGTACCATACTTGAATATGCGGGAGCAGTTTCTGAGCTTTGTTTTTTCAGCCTTATGTTTCTGTTCGTCCTACCCAGTAATATAGGCATATGAACGCATGAATAGCGATAATGCCGGTCTTGGCCAGTGGGTATTACAGGATTTCACACTGAGAGTACGAAAGGACTGAACGAAAACGACCAACGAGAAATGATTTCTGGGTGGCCTTGGTCGTGATTTCTTTCTGGGAGGGGGGAGAAGGTGTGTTTCATTTGTCTCGAAATTTGTTTATCCTACTACTTCGTGGTTTCGTACGAACACAACCAATTGCTGCTGAAACCTTGGTCTGAATTAAGATTGCGTTCATTCATATGCATCGCCCTTACCTTGTCTGCTCAACCCTTGCGATTATGTAGTTCAATATTTTTTTAGAAAGAGGCGTCTATCCAAACAATCGACAAACCACCAAACAAAATATCTACAACAAGCAGCCGTTACATGAAGAACGGTGCACTGGCGCAATCGCAGCAAAGAGATCATATGATTTGTTTAAATAGTCAGAGAGCTTCAGGACTCTGCTCTAAGGTGAGTTTGTGAGTACAATAGCCTTGAGAAGGGGAAAAAAAGATGCGTGGGTTATATCAAATTCACGCAGTTATTTCAGCATTTACGCAGTGAATGGAAGGCATACCTCTGAGTTCGCATAGCGGACCACCGTATCCCGGCGGACAGTGGCAGGTGAAGTCGTTAATGCCATCCTCGCACTCTCCGCGGTTCTTGCATGGACTGGACAGGCACTCGTTGATGTTGTCCTCACAGAGTTCTCCTGAAATATGAGTTAGTTTTGCATTGTTATTGTCACCACAGAATTATTTATTCCTAACAGATTTTGGTATCAAGCGATGTTTTATATTCTCCACTCGCAACTACAACTAATTGGTGCTGAAGAGCTCAATGTGCAACATACTTCTATTACATCAGGCACGTGCATAAACACTTCTCTTGGTACTTCTGATACTCTTCAGTCTTTATACTCCTCTACTCAGATTACTTCTGCCCCACTTTTCAATGTGTGTGAAATCATTTAGCTCCGTCCTGCTACAATCCTTATTTCGAATACGTCCCAAGCTTCAATCGAGACAGCGGAATACAATGGAAGTGAATCCCTGCAGACAGCTTTGTGCTGACTTTACCTGGCCATGTGATTCCCCGGTGAAAACATCCGTGCTTTTGGCTGTTGCAGACAATGACACCTAAGTAGTAGAAGCGGTAGTCTCTAGCGCATTTAATTGACCTGCAAGACTACATATCCGCTAGCATATTCACACTACTTCAAGGGTGGAAAAGAGCTCATTGGCATAGATGGCATCCGCGACTCAAGCCCTTCGGGAAACATATTTTTCGGACGGTCATACAACCATACACGCATCCTGGTAGCCTTTTAATGGTTACGGGAGATTAAAAGTATGAATGCAAATTGCATGCAACAATAATTAAGATTGCCTCCCCACACCTCACTCAAGAATATAGTTGCCAGTGTTTTTGTTGCCGGTCCGAAACCAAATGAGACTCACCCCGGCTTACTACCGCTCGGCACTATTGTAAAAGCGATGAGCTGACCTCTGACAGCCGCAAGTCACTAAGGAAATTGTCGTGTTGGCAGTAAAGATTTAGGACTCTCATACAGTAACTACGCTAATTATGGTACCGACCGCTGAGAAAATTCAGGCAAAGATGACACAGCGGTAGCAATGGCCAAGCTTTACTGTATTGGCTGGTCGCGCGGCTGTGCTGAAGCAGTATAAAACCAGCGATATCTGTAGCCATGCAAAACACAAGCGTTTAATATGAAGAAGTACAGTGCCGCGATCATCCTCGGTGGCGTGCGTTTCGCTGTCATTTCCAAGGTGCCCGACAGTTCCAGCTAGCTCCTTCCCGTGAAGTACGCGTCGTATTCAAGGATTCGCGGGCTGATTTTAAGTTTCCTCTATAAAAATAAGCATCTAATTCAACCCTCGAGGCCAGGCAGTGCTGTCGAAACGACCATCCACACGCTTTTTCTTGCGGTGCCTTCTGTGCCAGAGGTTTCGCTCTACGGTACTTAGTATGCTGCACGAGCTACGCAGGAGCGATCCTCTATTACTTTCACCGATGCTCGTTAGGGGCGCTGGCTGCTAAGCGGCCGCGGCGGCTCCTAGCGAAATCCCGTTGCCTATATTCCAGCGTCAACTTAGGGTTATTATTCTTGTGGTGCTCCGATTGTCGCTCGCTTACTCACTCACTCACTCACTCGCCAAGAATACTTGCCGATTTATTTTTCGTGCAAGGGCAGTTTTTTTCTTTTGCTTGGTGTGTCAAAATAACTTTAATATGCCCTTACCTTATTTAACCACGTTTGCCTAAAGTAAGAGGTGTTTAATCGTTGCTGTCACTTACCTGGTTCTATGGACGTGGGCGCTACCGTGGAAAGAACTATTTCTTCAGAATAAATTGCGCACACTGATTCGAAGCAGAGGATGCGACTAACCAGCGAATCCGGGCAGGCACTGGCAGGTGAACTTGACGTCGGACTCGTTCAGGCATCGGGCCCCGTGCAGGCAGGGCGCCGAGAAACACGGGTCGTACTGGTGGCACGTCTTGCCGTAGTAGCCGTCCACGCAGAGGCAGGTGAAGGTGTGCGACGCGTTCGACTGGCACACGCCACCGTGCAGGCACGCCGAGGGCTTCAGCAGGCACGGGTTGAAGTCGGAGCAGTTGCGGCCCGAGAAGCCCGTGAAGCAGTCGCAGCGGTACTCGCCGTGGCTGGTGTTGACGCACGTGCCGAACGTCTTGCAGGGCTGCTCCGAGCACGGGTCGAAGTGCTCGCACGCCTCGCCGTAGTAGCCAGGCTCGCACAGGCACCGATATCCGGGCCGTTCGTCCGTCGTCTCGCAGGAGCCGTGCTTGCACACATTCAGCAGGCAGTCTGAGAGGTCGACGGAAGATGTACAAAACTTCATTCGGAATCACGCTCAGGACTGAAACATTTAGAAGCATTTTGAATTCTTCGTTGCAACCAGAAAAATTGATATTACTTACGGCGTCTACTTTATCATGTGAAGCTTTATGAATCTTTAGAATGTTTAGGATCAGAACCATCAAATTGCCAAGAACTGCCCTCTGGAGAGAAACTAAAAACACAATCCTGCTACATGGAATTCCGGAATGCTCGAAGTGAAAAATTAAGAATGAGGTATCTCTACCAACATGTGTTTCATCATTCTAAAAAGTGCCTGAGAAACGACGTTATATAGGGGAAAGCCAACATCGTCGTAAAGTGTCTCTCAACTCCTGTGCGCTGTCGAAAAGGAGAAGACAGCTTAGTGGTTTTTATTTTGTTGTACGCGAGGATGCTTACGTGCACAGCATAATAGTAAGAAAGAACGATACTTAAGTGAGGCGCCTCAGGGCGACCAGTTTCAACTCGTACTGAGGTTGGAGAGCCAGACACGAATTATGAACCAACCAGGCCGACACACTACAAGAACACTGCATCGGTGTATCATTCCTCCTTTTGGAGTGAAAGCTCTACATCTCGCGTAGAAACCTTGAAGGTCATGTTACAGCGCAGATATGACCTTGAAGCGACCTCAGTTAATAAAGAAACAGAAGAAAATTGTGGTGCAGGTGGGAATCGAACCAGGACCTCCAGCATGTGAGACGGGGACGTTTCAACCCCACCAAGACTGTTGTTTTTTTCAGCATGGTATTTATTACAGGCGTTTATATGCAGGAAAGAGCTGTATACATTATTTGCAAAGTAATCAGGCAGTATCCAACACGACTGTTTCACTCTCGGAAGTGAATGAAGGCGCGTCAGTGAATGCACAGATGTCTACAAAACGTATCTTCGAGATAATTACTGAGGCGTGGATGGATAATTTAATTATTAGCATGCAAATTACAGGCCTCCGAATTAAGCGAGTAGCGAAGTACGTTTCCTGTGAATTTTTCCCGCATGGCGTGCAGCCGCAGCGCCATCAAGCGGCGCCCCCTGAAAACCCAACACGCAATGCACGGCGATGGCCAAGCAGACGGCACGCGTCTAGTGAATGCAGAGATGTTTCGGAAATGTATCATCGAGTTATGTAATGAGGCGTTCATGAATAATTTAATTAGGAGCGTGTAAATTACAGATGTTCCCAGTAAGCGAGTAGCGAAGTTGCCCAGAACGCACTCAACGTTCCAGACGCCAAGCCGCGTCAAGTTGCCAGATACACCACAGCTTTCGCTCTCTAAACCAGGTTCAACAGTAGTTAAACCAGAGCTTATTTTATCACTTCAAATAACCCGGGTGTGAGAAATCTATTGTGTCAAAGCACTAAATATACTGACTCAGTTAAATACAGGTATCAAGTCATGTCGCGATTCTTTCTCCTTAGCAAAGAATGAGACGGTGCCTGCCAATCTAGGTACATAAAGGGCTGTCCGTCCGCCGTTAAGTGATAGGTTCATATAGCCTGTGTATAGAAGAATAATCATATACCCATCACTGCCGCAGATATAACATGACACACAAGAGGACGGCCCGGTTTGGGCCTTACCTATAAGTGCCACAGAGAAAACCTGGAAGGAATGACACCTGCATTCTAATCCAACGCGCGGGCTTCTTGGAGCATTTATCGGCGTCGGAGATGTTTACTGTCGCAATACTTTATGATGCTCGTCGCGTTGCGTGCATTTCAGGAACCACCTGATAAATGGTGTCACATATACTATAATAATTCAGTTATCAGCCAGTACCAGTCAGTTCCTGGATCGGACGTAGCCCGTTGAATTTGGCATGCCTCTCCTGCGTATTCGAGGCACATGGTAACAAACGCTAAAGAGAAGGACGGACACCACGAACGCTTGTCTTTAGCGCTAGTTGCCATGTGGCTTGAATGTAAAGATCACTAACTAGCCCAGATTTCCGCTTTAAAATCTCCTACGTATTCCAAACAAAGCCAGCAGTTTCAAGTGAACGGCGCTATATGCAAAACGGAGCTGCGCATTTGATTTATCTGGGGTATACCGGTAGAAGTTGAATTCTCAAAATAAAATTTTGTTCGTATCGCAATGGTATAAATTATTGCATTATTACTAATAAAAAGGAGGAGAACTCAGGTACTGAACAATTTATCGACTGACTCATTGATTGAATGAAAGATAAATACTGAACTTACTGACTGACCGACTAAAAGAGCGCATGAGGCGGTAATTGACACTCTGGTAGATGAACTTTGTTCTTGACTGAAGGCGAGAACAGTTAAATCTGTAGTTCATATATCGATCAATCAATAAAACAACTGAGCAACTGACTAAATGAGAACAGATTGATTAATTGGTTGATTGATTGATTGGTTGATGCTCACAGTCGATGCGAGTGGCGAAGCGGTCCACGGGGCTCCCGATACCCTCTTCGCGGCCGTTCCAGGCGTGCACCCGGTACTCGTAGTCGGTCCAGGCCCTGAGTCCGTGCACCGGCACGCACTTGTCGGTGGCGCCCGTGGTGACGTTTACGAAGGAGGTGACGTTCTCCGCCACCGCCCTGTACTTGACCACGTAGCCGGACACGTTGCCGTACAGGGGCCGCTGCCAGCAGATGCGCACGCTGCTCTCGTTCACCACGACGGCGCGCGTGTTCTGAGGGTCTGTTAGAGGGAGAGAAGGAGAGGCCACAAGAGGATCTTCAAATGTTGGACACTATCGCTATCGTCGTCCAGGACACCACGTGCCAATGGCGAAATTAGACCAAAGATGAAGTTTACACAGAGTGCTGAGGAAGTGGTAAGTACGTAGTGAATGAAATATAAATAGCGAAAAGATAGGCGCTGTAAATACCTACTTAGTAAAAATTAGCTTTGGTGTAACCTTTGGTCAACCTGGTGAGAAGCGAAAGCTTCGTTTACATGGCTACTTTCACAAACGCCGCACACACTGCCGAACGAATTATTTATATAGCATCGATGAAATGCACGTGTAGCCGAGTCAGACTCGCTGAGTGTGATCACAAAGTCAGTCTTTCGGTGCTCCGTCTCACTTGAAAGCATCTCCGCGTCCAGCGCCGAAGTTGAAGAAACCTCCGACTCTGCGTCGCTGGTTAGACGGGACGCTTCGAGATCACAAGGCTGAATCAGCATATGAAGTTAAAAGGTCACATGGGACAATCAACAATTTAATCTCCGCCTGCGCCCTTAGAGAGGATGCTCACAGTACGATGGGGCAGTTGCCACCTGCCATGGTAGGCAGATTGTGATGACGTCAAAAGGTCACATGACCTCTCTCAACCATTCAGGGAAATTCAAAAATAAACTCCACTGACGCTGCCCTCTTGAAAACCTAGCGTAGTGAAGCTTTCGCTTCAAAAGCAGAAAACTGAACAACAGAACGGACAACGATACGGGAAAAGCCGTGTTCACACTAAGAATCACTGCGCGCACTTGTAATGTGCGCCGAGTTGTGGCCATTGGACGGCCAAAGCGGCGACATTGCTCTGGACGAAAATGAAGATTGCTAGTGGTGGCCCCTCTAAAAGCACCGAATTTAGACTAAGTTAGCGCTCACTGTTTACAGAGAAGAATGTGTACTAGAAAGTGTAATATAAACGTTGGCATTTTATAGATAGCCATGCTGACTGTTTTGTATTGCATTGTATTGTATTGTATTGTATTGTATTGTATTGTATTGTATTGTATTGTATTGTATTGTATTGTATTGTATTGCATTGCATTGTATCGTGTTTTCTGGCGCATCAGTGTGGCAGACCTCTCCTCCGTTGCTATCATGCGTGGCAGCATGAGTGAGTGAGTGAGGCACAGAGAAAGTGAGCGAGGATGCGACTAAGCCAGTGATGTACATTAAAGCAATCAATTCGCGGTAAATACAAGTGGTCACCATTTTCCCCATTCTCATTTTTACGCCGTATGTGAGCGCAAAATACGGTCTGTTTTTGTTTGCACGTGTAACTTCTTAGTAGAAAGTGCCGTACACCTACCGTGAAGTCTTTGCAGAGCGTTCTTCCGTTTTCTTTGAAGGCATACTAGAGCGACAGAAGTGCAATATGACCATAAATTATACTGGCCTCTATAATGGCGCTTAGGAAGATACCAGAAAAAAAAAAGGGAAAGTAAAGTTGCTTATTTTCGTTCCCTATGTTCCCGAAAATATAGCATTTTTGTTCTGATAAGTTCTACGTTCATTACGTTTTTTGTTAGCTAATTATTTGAAAACTAATTACAGAGCCAATTATTTCTCCTGTTCATCAAAGCACCAGTTTATGAATATTCACTTCTTCGCTATAAGCAGAGCAGCAAAACGAAGTAAAAAAGTAATAAACAGGCGTAACTTCATCAAGTATACACAGATAGCGCAATTGCCGCTTTTGAAGGAACAATGAGGACCATTTGCATATTCATTGACGCGTTCCTATTTTTGTTCGAGTCTCTTCGGCCGCGGGTTTTGACTGCTTGCTCATTCACTTTGCCCCCGGCCATGGCTAATAGGTTCGGAAAAATTAGTCGGGACAAGCTTCGGCTCATCATATTCTACTGCAGCAGCTTCGGAAAACGCATCTACTTGTTTTTCTTAAAACGTGCGTATATTTAGTCCACTAAAAATGTTTGTGGCTTTATCGTGTTCGTGCGTTCATTGTACTTGTAACCATCTTTTTCTTTTCTAATCATTGACTCCACAGTTCTATAATTTATAGCGTCTTCTAGGCATACGTGGCGAACAAAATATTTCTTTTTTAA
The DNA here is from genome assembly GCA_030143305.2 of Amblyomma americanum. NCBI lineage: Eukaryota > Metazoa > Arthropoda > Arachnida > Ixodida > Ixodidae > Amblyomma > Amblyomma americanum. Next base: position 97,482 of record JARKHS020009410.1, read on the forward strand.
ATTTGCGTCTAGGAAGAGCAAATCTATACTTTATTTGTGTGAAACTGACAACTTAGCACAGCCAATAATTTGGCAAAGTCTAGCGTCTGATTATCAGATCCGTTATCAAATGTTATCTGGGGCACCAATGAGGCCCGATGTTTATAGGGTATCGGCATTCCAAGATTGGAGCCTCAGTCTGTTAGCGTATTTACAAACCATAGCCCGTGTGGGAAGTCAGGACACCATGTCTAGAATTGCGATTGTTTTATGATTTATGGAGGGTTTTAATGTTCTAAAGCAACTCAGGCTATGAGGGACGCCGTAGTGAAGGGCTCCGGGAATTTCGACCACCTGGGGTTCTTTAACGTGCTATGACAACGCACAGCAGACGGGCGTCTAGAATTTAGCATCCATAGAAATTCGGCAGCCGCGGCAGAAATCGAACCCCCGTTTTTCGGGTCAGAAGCCGAGCGCCGTGACCACTGAGCCACCACGGAGGCATAATTGCGATCACGTGACACTATTTTGGCGGAAGAGAGTGTAGGAATTCAACTCGAAAAGCAACAAACACACAGCTGAAATGGTAAATTAAGCTCTTGCGGGTAACTGTTGGTCTTAAAAAAGAGAGAATATGCAACTTTCAGCATGGAGCAGAAAAGAAAAAGTCAGCTTCTAGGAAGGCGATTCGAATGGGCGTTCAAGTTTTAAAAACGCAGCACCAATCTATTGCACTACAGAGTTAACGAAAACAATCACATACGACTGTTCTCTGATCCTTTCTCACAGAACTTGTGCGACTTTTAGCTAGTTGACTCTACGGGTCACGTCTGCACGGGCAAGGGTTAAAAAACGTGCTCCACGCTAGCTCACTAGCACCAGAACTCCCCCTCCCCCCCACCCCTCCCCGTAGGCTTCTTTCTTCATAACGACTGCTTCTTGCTTTTTTCGCCGTAAATTGTTAATTTCTCTTCAGAAAGCATCGATGATATTCTAGACAAATCAAGAGATGGAGCGGCGTACTGCTTCTTTCCAAGATTGTAAGATCCGCGTGCACTGTAAACTTTGCATAACTGCAGCGCTGATGTTGTTAGATAACTAAGCTGATTGAAAAAGTTCGTGTGAGCCGAGGAGAGCAGTCAAAGGTATGGCTGGTTAATTAAGAAATAATAATAACAGAAGAGAGAGTTTCACGGGGTGCAAGGGGTAAGGAAAGCGGCGCTAATTAGTTTCAAGATTCAGAAGTTGCTCCAGTCGGCTGATGCACTTCGCACAGCAGTGACTTTCCGACGGCCTGTTACTTTTTTCGTTGAAAGTTTGAGGCACCAATCTGGAGAGTGCAGGCAATGGGTAGAACAAAATTACATGTCGACTGAACTGCTGCGCTTGGAGTTTTGCTGGTGTTTCCCTTTTCTGCGGAGGTTGTCGCAAATGCAGCCTGCAGAGGTAACTCTTTAGGCTGCGTTTTAATTAACTAAGAAAGCTGGGTTAGTGGCTCAAGCTCTCGAAAGCACGCTACGAAACAGTGCAAGACGGAATTGTGTCCAGCATTCGTTCGCACTTCGTTGACTGAAATGCAACCTTTAGTAAATACCCCTCACGTGAACTTTCCCTCAATAATCTGTGCGGGCTTCTGGCCCCACGGTTCAAACGGCGGCTGTGGTGGATGTTGATTCAGAAGCCACCGACTGCCGTGTAGAAGAACTTTGGGGAAAAGCGATGACTCGCAATAAAACAGGCAAGCAAAGAAGTTGCAAAAGCAGGTTTACTTTCAGTACTTCGTTAAGCTGCACACTTTCTCTACAGTGTTTCATTCACTGTATCGTGCACCTTCGCCGATTTAGTTCAAATCTAAAGCAGCATCACGGAGGCCGTGTTTTATGACGGTGCTACTGCAAATGGGAATTTTCCTTTACGCGTTTTCGAGAAAAAAATTATCCTCTAACGCAATTGTTACCACATTTTCTGCTGTGTTTTGTATTCAGCTTCGAAGCTGTAGATTCTGCAACACTGGAGCCCGGAAGTTATACTGTCCCGTGGTCATGTGGGAGCGCAGTCGTCTGTGCTGTTGTTCGGTCCCAGTGTCAGTGTGGCAAGTTCTCGCTACAGTACAATGTAGCTGGACCTAGCAAGAGAAAGGCTAGTTCTCACAAGCGTTTTCTCTCTCTTTATTATTTTTTTGTGGCTAAGCACTAATCTGATGCGTACCAACACCTAGCAAACTCGTCCCTTGGGCCCCAACCACCCGGCTCCTGCGAATTGCTCTTTTCTGAATAAAACCTTCATCTCTATCGTTTCGCTATGTGTGTTCACATTGTCTGTTCGCCTAGCGCGAGAGCTCTATCCCGCGGCGCTGCCCGCTGATCGTGTTCTGCGTAGCAAAAATCCGTGCTATTGCACTGATTTCCATGTATTAAAAATTGTCTGTGGTGTCCGAGTTACAAGGCTAATTTCCAAGACTCCAAGACCGAAGCTCAATGCGAACGTGACGCATGCATACAATGGCCATGTTGGCCAGTACTGGTGAGATTATTGCACAATTGCAGCATGCTGCGTACTTTATATGACGCTAAGATCACTTGGCAGCGCATGGCTGTTCCCTTAAAGAAAGCATAAGTGACAGGTTTGCTTGGACACTTGGGTAAAGAACGAAGTTATAAACTCAGTTAAGAACGACTGCTATGGTCTACACAAACCCGCACGCACACACATGCCCGCACACAGGCAAGCAGGCACCTGCAGTGTGTGAGTGAAGCGAAAAAAGGTTATTTAAAACGGTGTACGAATTTTGAAACAAGTGATAAGTCGAATAACCTACTTTTACATCATTGGAATACCCTATGACTAACACCACCATGGTAGCTCAGTGGGTATGGCGCTCGGCTGCTGGCCCGGAAGACGCTGGTTCGATTCCGGCGGTGGCGGTCGAATTTCGATGCAGGCGAAATTCTAGAGGCCCGTTTACTGTGCGATGCCAGTGCACGTTAAAGAACCCAGGTGGTCGAACTTTCCGGAGCCCTTCACTACGGCATCCCTCGTAGCCTGTGTCGCCTTGGGACGTTATACACCCATAAACCAAAGCAAACCATACCCCATGACTTCTGTACGGCCCATCAGGTGATTTACATATTTAGTGAGATGCCATACTTGGCAGTAACTGTACTGCACATGCAACGCTGTTACTAATTTAAAGTTTCCGTGCGGTTCTGATGGCGTTGTTAGAGCCAGCATCGAAAGATTAGAATGCAACTTCCACAGTTATAACTGTAATCGACTGGTGTTGCAGCGGCTCAAACTTGTAGTCACGCCTACAAAATCGATTTCGGGTTTCAAAACCGTCTGCAGAAATATATAAAGCGTTAAAGTATCCGAATGTCTGCATTTACACTTCGGTCTTCGACAATGATGTCCTGACGACAACGAAATGAATGATCAATTTCCCGGCGCTTGTGTAGCCAGCAACATATAATAATGCACCGACCGATGTCAGGGCAATTTTTTGCTGTTTGCAAGTTCACAGTTTTTGCTGTTTGCAAGTAAGAATGCGAGCAAGTATTAGGGTTCCAGACACATATCTCGGTTTATATTTTTTTTTACTCTACAGAAGAACTAAAAAACACGCGAAAGCACGATTTTGCCATCACTGAGGGACGAGTTCTTGCTTTATTTTTAATTCAGGAATTCATGGAGACAACGCCAGCAGTTTCATTCGAGCCGCGAGCTCTGTGTGGCTTTGATGCGTTCGATAAAAAAGTCTGCCTTTGTAGATTCAGTTGTTGAAAATCAAAATTGCTTTTCCGATGTGTCTAGGGTTGGAACAGGGAAAAAAAACAATCTTTGCGTCTTGAATTCCTTGCCGCATACATTTACTGTGACCTGACATGAACTTCATCGCTCGAAGCTGACCGTTTTGGCTGTCTATATTTGCATACATCGAACAGTCTCGCATTATTTTGTAAGGGAGGGCGAGCTCTTCGAATGGGATGACGAAAAGATTGTGAGAAGAGAAAGAAACTTCTAGACGAAAGATAAACCGTTCTGCATACTATATGAGATGGGGAGCGCAGCTATTCCGTGGAAGGCAGAGTGAAGTGCGTCACTCGGTAAGTGAGTAGGCAAAAGACTGCACTAGGCCGCATGATTGATGGGTAAGTGGGGGAAGTTCCTATTCCTACAGCGTTGTATGCACCGTACTGTTGTGCGACTCTAACGCGCAAAGGTTGTTCCACCGTGTGAGAGCTCTCTAAACGCAACACTATTGAAAGTTATTCGAGGCTTACTTGGGTTGAGTAAAAAAAAAGGATTGCTATTTCGAGTAGGACCATATTGAGTTGGTTGTTGTAGCGAGAGTTTATCCAGTTTGTTGTTCTGAGGACAGGGTGCGTTAGAGTTAATAAATACGGTGATCAATATTATTGAGAGAGATTAGGTTCTATGCAGGACACGATGACATGTGCGAACGTTTCCGTGGTTGTGACTGACTCATCTTGCCGGCACAAATCTACTCGGTAAAAACTTGCAAGATAAAGAAACAGCTATAAAGAGGCTAAAGGTGGTGCTACGATCGATGGAAAAATGGAAAGAAAAACTGATAGCAGTAACATTAGGAGACTGCAAGAAGGCTGCGTGGAGTTTTGATAGAAAGTGCGTTGATAACGTTTAGCTGAAATAAAAAAGAGCAAATCCACATAGGCAGGTCATGGAGTACCCAGACCGGAAGTCGTAATACTGCCTTAAGTAGCCTACAGAAAAACAGGACCGGAAAACACTGTCGAGGGCGGTCGATGCGAAGTTTAAGCTTAAATTCGCTTAAACAACGAAGCAGCAACTGATGCACAGCAAAAAAAAAAATTATTTAGCGGCCATCGACTGAATGCTTCGTAGCGGTCGCTGCTCTAACGAATATTAATGATGCCAATAGCGCTAAATTCAATCATGATTCACCGTAGACGGCCCTAGGAAAGTGAGGTCCAAACTGATGTGAGCCTCAAAATGGGCTGACGAATACATGCAGTAGAACACAAAAAACTCTATTTGCGCTAGAAATGCGTTAACTTTATTACAAATTGTTAACAATTGCATTTTGCATGAAAAAGCTTTAGGAAGCCATGCTGTTGTTGTTGTAGTTGGCACCCGTTCTGCTTCCAGATTCCGCAGTCGCTTCCTGACAAAAACCTGCTGCCCGCGACGATTTTACGTCCCACTCAAAAACCACCACGGAAATCTTTGATCTCTGTTTGGTTTGGTCATTTTTCGCATAGTTTTTTCTCACCTCTCAGCGCTTATGCACATCCACGCGATGCGACACGTCTTGCATTTTATTTTTGTCTCGTGTACGGTTCGTCATACATTGTGCTGTCCTTTCTTTTTTGGTGAACAGCAGTCTTGCTTCTTAAAAAAATGCCTGCAACTATAGCTTTATTTTCAGTCACTCGAGCTAGCATCGCCGATGCCAACATGAATGAAAAGAAATAGCGTATAAAAAAAAATTCATATGACAATCGGTGGCAGTTTTGTGTTTAAACACGATTTATTTATCTCTATAACTTTCACACGTGTAGTTATGAATATCCTCTAGCCACGATATAATTTATATGCTTAATGTGTACACGTAATATTTTGTGTATAATGTGGAACTCGGTGTATACTAAACGTCCGTGCTGACCAAACAAGAGTACACACTCCGTCAGGCTGGTTTAAGAGCAGCTTTTTGAGGCTGTCGCCCTCCTTTGTAAAAGGGCAAATAAATTATTTGATTTTTTCAAATACGTCTTCGAGACAAAAACTTAGGCGGGAATACGTAAGCAGCATGTTTGAAATGAATTTCTTTCGAATGTACGCACTACTCAGCAAAAAGCAAGATCCTTGACGCGCTAAAACTACGGCACACCATTCAATATTGTCGCCTGATGGCGGGCGAGTTGCCGTCTTTGCCATTCGCGCTTCCTTACGAAGTATTCGGTACAAGTTGCCCAAAACACATGCACAGAATCCTATTCAGGGCAGACTATACTATTATTTTATGCACCGTCGTCTGGAAACCGTGGCGAATCTGAGGCCGAATAGGAAACCGAAGGAGAAAGCATACTTAAGGCCAAACATGAAGCCCGAACATTTCCGAACATTTCCAAAATTTTCCTTACGAACAGCATACAGCACAAAAAAAAATTACCATTACGTACAGCCTAGACAGATTGAAAACAACGCCGCAGCAATTGGGTCATCTGCGTGCGTAACAAGCAAGATATGCAATGCAAAATTCACAAAGTTGATTATACGATGCGTAGAAAGTAACGCCATGACTTATGCGTCGAGGCAATGTCGAGAAAGAATTTTTTCGTTGCAGAGTTGTCGTTACAGCGCGCACGGATTCCAAACATAATCGTTTAAGTTTATCTGATCGCGCCGCAGTGCTTATTTCGGGTAGAAGTCCGTACCTATCGGAACGAACAACAAAAAGTAATATTTTTTTCCCGAATACATCCGCGATGCTTTAGCGGCTGTGGAGTTCGGCTGATTATCCCAAGTTACCGGGTGAGACAATTGCCATGGTGGCAGTATTTCAATAGAACAGAAACACAAAAGCGCCCGTGTGATGCGCGATGTCGGCGCATGTAAAGAACCCCTGGTGGACTGAATTAATCCGAAGCCCACCACTAAGGCGTCCCGCATAGCCTGCAGACTTGTACGTAGCTCGTTACAATGATTACATGCAATAAATTACATTATCTTCAAGGTGTGTAAACCATTTTTGTAAGAAACAACGTTGTCGGAAATCCAGTTGTCTTTTCTCTAATTGATTACTAGTAAACTGTATTGTTTTTAAAAAAAAACTGTAATGAGCGGTGTACATCGAGAACCTGACGTGAATGAGGAATTCCCTTGAAGAAGAGCGAGAAAGTTAGAGCTGAGGAGAAGTAGCGCAAACAACGGTGTCCTCACATCAAAGCCTGAGCGGACTGCATTGCTCCGCGCTTGAAATTTCCCCACGACACCACAATAGAATGTTGTGGTCAGTGAGCTGGGACTTTGTCACCTCAGAGCGCAACCAATAGCGAAACACGGCGATTTCTCTAGCTTCGAGGTGGTGCGGTCACTACTGATGTCTTCACAAGAAAGCGTGAAATAAAATTCCCACGAAAACGTCGAAGGACAACTGCGGGTGAAATAATTAACTTATATAATGAAGTTTAAGAAAGCCGGACCACCTCCTTTTCGTCCGTGCATGTATGCTCTAAGCTAAGTGAAGAATAAAACAAGTAAAAATTACCCATTACTTCTCTCCTATTGTTTATATGCATATCATGCTCTCTAATGAGAACTCAAATAAATTAGATTTGAGATTAAGCAATTGTAACTGCAATCGACTGCTTGTTTTCTCTAATGTGCACACGACTCTAACCAGTCGCTTTGATACGTTAGTCCCAGCGATTTACAATTCATTTATGTCTTCACGATAGGTTTACTTTGTGATCTCTATCTTAATCGCAGCGAAGGCTTTCTTCACATCGCTTTCGTTCGGCTGAGCAGCTCTTGATGTTTACAGCCGATGAATATCCGACTCGGAAGCGCCGTAACGACGTTTTCCATCAAACAGGCACGTCGTTCAAGAGCGGTGGAAAGCGCCGTGTGAACACTCCTCACAAAAACAAAAGCTTTGAGCGGACTGCGATGAACGCCGTCTCTTGTTTACAGAGGCAGAAATGAGGGTTCGAAGAATGATGAATAGAGATTCTACGAGGCAGTGTTGTCGAGCTTGAGACAGCAAGCAAACACACGCATGCTCACAGACCTGCGCGCTATACAGCGGTGGTAAATAAACCAGTGTGGCGGTAATAATGTACCCTCATAAGAACTCGGCTCCGGATGAGGAAAGGAGAAGTGGAAGGTAGTGCGCGGATCCATCATGGCGCTCTTGTGAACGCTTCCGCTTCTTGGAAAAGGGAACGCTGACGCGAAGACGAACGACGCTTGATGTGGCGAGGAAGAGGGAGCAAGGGAAAAAGTGCAGGAACAAGCAAAGGGTACGGAATCCCGGGACGTTGAAGGGAGTTGTTTAGGGAGAGTTCTTTCCGGGAAACACAGCTTTCGCTGTGGCGGTGAACCCTGACCTACGCAGATGAAGGTCGAAAAAGGGCAAAAGATGGGAAAGGCAAGGTGCTTACATGGGAGGAATAGAAATGAATGTGCGACGATATTTTAGGGAGTTTAGGGAGTTTAGGGAGACTTCTCGAAGGAAAGGCAGCGTTCCTCATCGCGATGGGAAAACGCAGCATATATAACGAATAGGCGGGTAATGGTACGAATGCCCCCGCCGGTTGCCTGAAGAGCGCGCTTCTCGTAGGGAAAGGGTAGCACGATATGAAGAACGATGAAAGGAAAGCAATTCGAGGCGTCATCGAGGGCAGCAGCGCCCTTCACCGGAGACGCAAAAGAATGACCAAGGCCGTCAGGAAAATTGACGGCCTTGGACGTCGGGTGGCACAAGTATAAAAGCGAAGCATGTGCAAAAACCAAGAAATCAGAATTTGGAAGAATATTACGACAAATGCCGCAGTGGAGTTGACGTCACTCAACACCCCTTCCAGCCCTCTTCGCAACATCAATGAACCGCGCAGTCGCTGGCACGCGCAAAAGGGTTCATTGTTTGCCGATAGAAGGGTACACAAAAACTGGGACCGGAAACGTGACATGAAAGCGAGCACATAAAAGAGAAGAAAAGACAATAAACTTAGAGAAGTGCCTCTACACGTTTTATTTTTAGTTTTTTTTTTGGCAGCTGCTACTGCTTCTTTTATCTTCTACTTATCAAAGAGCGTTCTCAGAGATGAAAGACAATTTTTCTTGCTTGTTCAGGCACTTTCTCCCGTCAGCACACTGAACGAAGCCCCATTTTTTTCCCTCCCTTTCCGGCACTTCCTAATGTTCAGAACGAATTGCCGGCACTAAGAAGTCAGCTGAAGAGAGGCTGCAGACAACCTTTCGTCACACTGCGCTGCATATAAGACATAAAGACTGAAGAAACCGCAATAAATGAAAGCGCAAAAATATACGAAGACAGAATGGGGAAAAAAACAGATAAAATCTGCTTAGAGGTGCAAAGATGGACAATTCAGAGTGAAGTAAGTGAATAGTAGGAGCGGTAATTTAGAACGTTCGCAATTTAGTTTCTCTTATTTATACATTTAAACTGTAATTCTTCTTTCGTATTGATAAGCGCGATATGAATGGTGTTGTTCAACAGGCAAATATCGTTATTGATTCAGACATAAAGCTATCGTCTTTTCTGGCATTAAAAAAAACTGAGATGGCTACTTCTTCCAGTCACAACATAACACAGAGCACCACGTAGAAAAAAAGATAGTTAATCTAGCATACACTCCTTGATCTATTCGTAACAGCTATGCGTTCTTACACCACAGCAAACAATGAGCAGCTCGTAAAAAAAGTCAGAGCAGAAGCGGCAAAGGAATGGGCAAAGCATCTGGACTTGCAGAAAACGGCGATACGACGAAGGAGAACGGCTTTCGTGATTACGAAACCATGCCGTGCAATAGAATAATGATATAATAACACTTCAGTTCTTTCCTCATCTTCTTGTTTCTGAATCACCGTCGGCAAAGCCAGAAAGGTTACTTTAGATTCTGGCAGTTCAATTTACTGAGACATTAACATCCCCGAAACAATCTCTTTACCACCGCGGAAGGTAATCACTACGGCATAATATTCTAAGAATATTTTCGCAAAAGTTAACGCCTGAGTTGTGACCCCATTACAGAAGGAATATGATGCTAGCGGCGTCATCAATCAGGATACGCTTAAAGATCATCGCGCTAGCCTCGTCGGAACTAAGAGCTTTCTCTTATCTCTGTCCCTGTACAGAAAGAAGCCTTGTCAGCCCCGCACAACTATTCATTACATATAATTTACGATGCCGACAACGAGCATTCATTGCTTCGCAGCAGTTTTGCTATATATTCTTGATGAGTGAAAATGTAATTAAATTTTCTGTAGTAGAAGCGTTCGCTGGGCCATTGGGTGGGTTTTTGAGGTGAGGCGCATTTTAGAAGGAACGACAAAGAGTTTGTCTCACTAGCGCCTACACAACGTTAAGAGAGTTCACGGCACTCTTGAGGAAACTCTAGAAAAGAACAAAATTTTAGGAAGAAAGTTCGAAAAGATGACAGAGTGAGGAGGGCTTATTGCGCCTTCGCGCATGTCTGAAGGCGATCGATTAAGCATCGTCTATTGGAGCCGCGTCAGTTAATCACGACTCGCCATCTGGATGGCTTTCTGCGCCCTATGTTGACTCCGAGGGGGAGTGCAGAGCAGCGCAAGCATCTGCACTGTTTGTGGAGAAGCTCGAGTCTATGCGCCGAAGCATCACCGGGTTGAATCACACCGGTTACTTTGCTCCATGCTCGCTCGATATAATACTCTATAGGAGACGATGAACTACGACGTCTGTTTTATTGCCATTATTTCTGCACTTGTCTTCTATTGGTGATATAGGTTGCTGGCATTGCCCTTTCGTCAACTGGCGGACAGTATATAGTGCAGCATTTTAGCCTTACTTGCTGTCCTTGTTGCATTCCTTTTTTTCTCATATGAAGGCAAGGCTAGTATTACTGAAAAATCTGTACACCTGAGCTCAGTACACAGCAGCGTACTCTTTCAGTGGGCAAATAATACCTCGGTGTACTTAAGTGCACCTTAGTCTAATTATCACCATCGTCGCTGTCGACGCCTTCGCCGAAAGCGACCGCTGGGTTAGATTTTACTACGATATACAAAATTGCACAAGATCACACACACCCGACGCGGTGGCTCAGTGGTTTAGGGCCTCGTCTACCGAGCCTGAGTACCCGGGTTCGAACCCGATCGCGGCGGCCGTGTTTCGATGGAGGCGGAACGCAAAAGCCGCCCGTGTGCTGTGCAATGTCAGTGCACGTTAAAGATTCCCAGGTGGTCGAAATTATTCCGGAGCCCTCCACTATGGCACCTCTTTCTTTCTTTCTTCTTTCACTCCCTCCTTTATCCCTTCCCTTACGGCACGGTCCTGGTGCCCACCGAGATATATGCGAAATTTACTGCGTCATTTCCTTCCCTCAAAAATTAATCTTCATTCTTTCCACTAGGGCACCTATTTCTTCCTTTATTATTTCACTCCCTCCTTTATCCCTTTCCTTACGGCACGGTCCGGGTGTCCACCGAGATATGTGCGAAAGTTACTGCATCATTTCCTTCCATCAAAAATCAATCATCATTCTTTCCACAAGGGCACCTCTTTCTTCCTTTATTCTTTCACTCCCTCCTTTATCTCTTCCCTTACGACGCGGTACTGGTGTCCACCGAGATATGTGCGAAAGTTATGCGTCATTTCGTTCCCTCAAAAATTAATCTTCATTCTTTACACAGGGACAAGCAGGAACACACGAGCTCTGATATTTTTATGTCAAGTACCAACAACAAAAAGAAAACTGCCAACTTTTTGCCGCCGTTTGAACGAATGTAATTTATTTAAGGTGACATGTTTAGGACAACGCTACCACCTTTTTATGGGTAGCCATCTGCAGGGCAGACGTCGCCAGAAATGCGGCGTTTAGGGTGCACGCCACACTGCTCCACTTACCGCGTGAAGAGCTTTACCTACCGCATATCGTTAAATATCAGTTACCGTAATAAAAAATACAGACCTGCGTGCATGTATGTGTTCGGAGGGAGAAGCGTATGTATGTACGAATGGCAATATCAAGAGATTTGGCCCCGCAAAAAGAGCGCCTATGAGGGAAAGAGTCTACTGATGCTAAGCTGGATTTAAGTAATTGTAAACGGGGTATATTCCCTCAATTCAGAGAAGGGGTTATTGGAGTACACTGTTGAAGCGGCACCATATGTCTGAACACGGAAAGGCTCTTCTTTTTTCGTTCCCTGGTTTTTGCTGTTCGTATACTACGCGGTCATCAGTGAATAATAAAATATGAACAGAATGACAATCGACTAGCTCACAGCAACGAAGCTAATTTTTCGTGGCTGCTGGTACGCTAGTCTTGTTTACGCCCTCATCGATACTGAATGACCTTTCTTGGTTGCTCCCGCCCTCCCGCACTGTCACACACAGTAAATATACCTCCATGTTACCCCTCTCGTCTCACTGTCACGTGACAAGCATGATAACCTCTCCAGGCACTCGGCGTATGTTTTTCGTGCCTGGCTTTCTTCTACGGTGAGAAGCTTTCTACACGCGCTTGTTTGTTGATGTGTGTTAGGCGTAACTTTGCTTTGTATGTGCGAGTGCGTGTGCGTGCACGCATGTGGTCTGTGTGTATGCGTGCTTCCGTTCATTCGCGAGTGTGTGTGTGGGGGGGGGGGGGGGGGGTTGAGCGCATGTCTGCATGTGAGGGGCATTGAGAGCCATTCTCTTCGCCCTGAAAGCGACGTCTCTCGTCTCCTTTCCTCTGAACCCTTCTACAAACAAGGCTTGTGGAGAGACGTAAAACGCCACTCGAGACGACGAGAGTGGAGGTTCCATACAGCAGATATCACGGAGGAAAGCCCTGACCGGGAAAATCGAGCTAGAGAGTAAAAAACAACATAACATCTTGCCCAGTCAGCAACGGTCGACTCAGCAAACAAAGTCCGGACGCTCGTCGAGCCCCGATGCTTTAGCGCCCCCCCACGCATCCGCACTTCGACAAATTCTGGCTCCTGTGTTTCACTCAGCGTTTTTACTTGTCGCTCTTCCTTCTTGCTGCCTTTATAGCTCTCTGTTTATCTCGGGCGTTCCTGCGTTGCTGCAGCTTTTCCACGCCAACGTCACTTATACGGGCTTGCGTGCGGAGACCCGGCCACTTGTTTGCGCACCTGTCTGCCCCTTTGCACCCACTTTCCCCTGCACCTCTTGAGCCTTTCTATTTGCGTGTGTTGCGTATGGATGCTTTGCTTTTTTTCTGATTTTCATTTGGAGTCTTCATATCTCGCACACCGGAACCTGGGGAGTTCCGCTGCAGCACGACCCATCGTTGGTTTGGCCGCCGCAGAGTGAATGGGACCGAGAGAATATTAGGAAGTCAAAGTTGAGGAAATAGACAGGCTGCCTCTTCGGTATTACCAAGAGAAAGAGAGAGAGAGAAGATTACTCAGGTCCTTGCGACAGATGGACCGATGGCACTAATTGTATGACGGGGAGCTTCTAGCACCATTACGTAGGTGAAGGGTGCCTCTAACATGCCTCAACCGTTAGGAGGTTATTTTTATTTCGACACTGAATTGTGTTCTCAGCCCCGCGAGAAAAATATGAAGGGGACGCGTAATCTCCGCCTTAAAAGTATGACGCTATAGCGTAATGCTTTAATTCCCATACATGCATAAGGTCATCCTCTCCTTTGCATTCTAAGATAGATCCCTGGGAGTCCTAACACTCCTCCTGGCGCAGTGGTCCACTGCCCTGCAATGGCAGGTTCTCCCAGCGGTGGGCCTTGTGCGGCCCATGCTGCTCGGCCTGGGCGAACAATCGTGGATTTAACTGCCACTTGCAAAGGTAGGTAGTTTGCTCACTATCCGGTAGGCAGGTTGTGATGACGCCGGAAGGGCACGTGACCCAGTTAGCCCAATTGCCTCGTAGGTTGCTATCACGGAGCCACGTTCCTGGGCCGTGCCCGTAGTTTTTCCCGCACAACACCGACGCCGACTCTGAATTTTCTGGTGAACGGGGACTATAACACCATCGCGTTATAAGTAACGCTTGCGCGATGATTTAGCCTTAGCAGTTAAGCAACTAGCGATAGAAATACCAGCACCTCATGTGGTCTACTTAAAGATCCGCGCACATACAGTCGCCGCCTGGGAGGCATGAAGTTATCTAGTAGTAGCTCGCTGGAGTTTTTCTGCCTCTACCAAAACCATCTTTTGAGCTTCCTCTACTAAAAACCGTATTTTAAGCAGCCTGCCGCAGTTCATGTGGATACCGGAAGTGGCGTGGCCGACACGCGACCGCGATGTTTAGGACTAATCAGAGCACCGAGCATCAAAGCGTGGATTCTAACTGGTGTTTCGCGACTTCTACAAGGCGGAAAATTTTCATGAATGCTTCAATTAAGCGCGAAAGCACAGGATCGACAGAGGCTAGTTATGCGGCAGAAAAATTTGAACAGGTAATCTTCCCGGGGTTAGCGCAAAACGGAGTTAAATGGACGTCACTTTCGAACGCGTTTCTCCGCCAGTGGATATACAAGCCACCTGATGATGATAGCGATTATCACAGCGAGAAGAATGGGTTAAACACGAAGCAGGGGTTTATGTTTGTGGAAAGAAAAAACGTTACAGATCACTGCGGCTACCCGTATTGGAAGAAAGGGAAAGCATTGACACCACCTCCACATTCGTCGCCTTTCTTTGCACCACTTTGAGTCCATTGACGTTTGCTTCCAATTAACTACTTATTGTATGTCATTCAAACTTTCTTGTTCGATTAAATATCACTCGTGCAGCACATTTCAATCCATTTCAAGCTTTTTATAACTTCATTGCCTATTTTTTTTTCACTATTCTGCCGTCCAAGGCTGTTTTCCCATCCACTCACTATAACAACGTCCGCGCTATTTCAACGTTTTTTGACATTATTGGCTCTAATTAATTGACCAATCATCCTACTGATATCAAATGTGTTGGCATCATCCTCATGTCGTCCACTCTCAATCACAATCATTCATTTGATGCTACCTCCTCTGAGAATGTCACAATCGCTGCGGACACGTTTTGGTGGCACGCTTTGGTGACACGACTCCGTCGACATAGCATACAAATGCATTCGCATTAATAAAACGAGGAGTCAGTCGTCTCGCCTTCCTCCAAGCCACGCACTTATCAACTGGACAGATTGAGGTTCGCGGACCACGGTGACCGTTCTCCCTAGGGCGTCTCGAGAAAGCGCAGAGGGAACGCTGAGTAAGCTTCTCCGACGGCTTCCGCTTCCTGCCCAGAAAACGGGTAATTAACCAGCCCGGGCACAAGCACCACCCCAAAAGAGAATGCGAAGTAGAGAGGGAAAAGTCGGTGATCCAGACCGGAAAAGATGAGGACACTAAGCTCAAAAGAGAAAAAAGTCAAACAGAAAAGAAAAGGCTAATTCTTGGCACGCTGCCTCCCTAATTGCGAACGGAGCGCGATGACAATGATCGCTTCCGGTTGTCAGAGAGCGGTAGCCTTTTCTTGTATTTTTTTCTACGACACGGTGTTTAGCCCTTCCACGTGTCGTTGACCCAAGATGTCCGATTTCTTTAGTTCCGAGAAGAGAAGCTTTGTCCCTCTCACCTCCGCCCCTTGGAACACATGATCTCTGCTTGCTAGCGAAGCCGGTGGTATACCCTTGGCGTGCGTTGCCCGCTCTCAAGAAACGGAATTGTCGTTTCAGCGCAATTTCTGATGGAACTGCGAATAAAGAGCTCACAAAACAAAAGTGCTTATGAGACTGGCCATTGTCAGAGCAGCGACCATGAGCAATTCTTCATTTTAAGGCTAGTCAAGCTGTGCCGAAAAACTTGTGTATAAGACTGGAATTCAAGTGTTAAATATTTAGTTAGCATACGAAGCATCATATTATTCGAGCTGCCGTTTTGGAACACAAAAAGAGTTCCCCAAGCTTTTAAGATTAGGCCAAATGCACGAAACAAGCTTACATCATCCTTGTAAAACGTAGAGCAACGACTGAAGGGCGTAAAAAGCGAGAATTTAGGTGTAAATACGTATCTTACCCTTGATCATGTAAATCGCTTCGACGCTAACGCTACGCAGGGGGTCATATATAGGGCTTGCGTATACACTACTGGGTGGCTCCGATCATGCCAAAGAGGAAGCAAATCAATAGGCGTTGAGTTAATTTGTACGCCATCTTGACGGTCTGGACCTAAATGAAAGCACAGTAGCAACAGAATCGGTCTTTACGCACCCCATTACAATAGGAACGAAGTACTACCAGTTTAGCAGGGGAGTCGAAGCCTTGGTACTAATGGGTGGATACAGGAGTGAGGAGATTGTGGAGAAATGAAAGGTGAAGCTAATGTGCCACCTGTTCACGGATGCCTGTGATGCGCCGCGACTTCTCTTCAGGCACTCCAATTTCTAGGCATCACATTTATTGCTACATTAGACGGACAGCTAGGAAACAAGATAAAGCTCCAGCATGCAGGTAAAAAATTCCTTCATCCGCAGCTAACCGACTCTGTCAATTATATGATGTGAGCGCTGTTACCAGTCTTATACAAACTTTGAAATCAACGAAAATTCCTTCACTCCCCTTCCCTCATTTTTAAGGTCGGTTTCTAGAGAACTAAGCGCCTGCTTTTGGAGCGAATGGCATTGCATTTTACGGCGGCAGCGGTTATAAGGAGCCAACCACGGGTCTTCGCGCCGTTGAATTCCCTAGGATTTCGCAGGTGCCTGGAGGACGGACGGACGGAAGAAGGGATGGACGAAACGACGGATGGACAGAGAGGCGGACGGAGTGGTAGCCAGAGAGACGGAAACACACCACGGCTTCTTCACTGAAGGAAGTGGAAGCTGAAATACCATCCCGAACGACGTTCGGGCTAGGAAGGACGTGCAGCAATGATAGTGTAGGAAGAATCAGTACTAAGCAGCCGCCGCCTGCACGGCAGATTTGTGACCTATGACAGCTCTGATCTAATCTTGTAGTGCCTTTATCACTTTGGGCTCTCATCTGCTCATTATAGTCTACATCATCCTGGTTGCGCCGGCTTGTGTGGTCGTCTTAATGATATCGGCTAAATTGTTTTTTTTTTTATCTCCTCGGAAATCATCCAGTTATTTTCGTTTCCTGCTAGAGAACATACAAGCCAGTCCTCTCAATCTTGACAACTCTGCGGCTATTTCTTCCGGCTTCCAATACGCATACCTTCGCTTACACACATATTTTTGGCTACTCACAACCTCATCAGCAACTTCAACCTATTTTAACTCCGCCCCATGCTTTCTCACTATTCCTTTCCTGCACCGATGCCACAATCGCCTGCTGCGACTTCACCAGGCTCTAACGGGTTACCGCAGTTCAAACCTGCAACTTTTTTCTCCCAACTCTTCGCTTTTCTTCCAATCATCTTTTCCTGAACCTGCCTGTGCACCACGTCGCAATGCGTTTCCCCAATATCCCGATAGTCTGCCACTCTCATTAGGACGTTGGAGCACGTACACACCTTCCTCCAACGTGGGAGTCGTTCCATTCGTTGCGGAGTTGCCCTCTCTGCAAAACAGTGTGAGCGAAGTTGAATTAGCGGAGGCAGCTTCGCATGTGCTGTCGGCTCGGAGGCCATTATTTATCTCCCTCGCAGACTTGGCTTTTGGGCTGATAGATCTGTGAGGAGTTCGCTTAGCTCTGAGACGGCGTTGAGGTTGGATTAACTAGTAGCCACAAGCCACGGGGCTGTCATGCTGACCCAGCTGATCCTGCCATAAGGGATATGTTCAGCTTATAATTTATCTTTTGGGCAAACGTGAGATCGCTGCAGAGAAAACACAACCTCTCGTCTCGTGGTCTAGGTCCATTTGCGATAGGATGGACTCATGAGGGCGGGTATTTGCTGCTTTATATCTCTAAGTGTTCGTTCTTCAATCCGCTGTAGTATGCAAGGGCGGTACAATTGTTTTCTTTTAGGAAGGAGGAGATCGAAACATGTCGACGACTGATATTAGTGTGTAATCAACAGTTTGATGAAATTTCGCTTCGTCAGTTATCATAAAGTAAAAAAGAAACGGAGCGCACTGAATTAAGCAAGCGCGGTAATTGGGCGATTCGTGAGCCGTGACTGCGAATCGTAGACCCGTCGCTACGCCTAAATTATACTTGTCAATGCGCCTACAAAAATTATGTGGACACTTAAGCTCCGCATTAAGGGTATGACGCGACAAAATTAATTGTTATCTGCGATTTTCCTTCTTAATTAGTTCCAGTTCCTAAATACACACCCTCAATAGCATGCATAAGTAGACATACTAGACTACATGATACCTCTCGAGACACATCAGCTTTATCTTTAACCAAGTCGAAACGAGCGTGCCTCACTGACCTAGGGATTGCGTGTCTAATTCGCAATCGAAAGAAATAGTTTAATTCCCAAATAATTATCCTGATTATCATAGCAGTGCATCCCTCACAATGTCACAATGACATTTGAGTCATGCTACAACCTCATAATCACAATTTAACTGAGGTTTTAATCATTTTCGTCACGAACCTCTCGACCAATCGTGATTTTCTTGATACACCGACGCCAATAACTACGGCGGCTTCTCCGCTGAACGGGAGCTTAACGCTTCGTGTAAAATGAAGAAAGGCACCAATGCGTATGGGACAACTGATGGATGTTTTCACATGACATAGATTTAGCTGGTCATGCGCAAAAACGGTAATAACGTACGTAATGACATTTGATGTTAATTCTCTATACGGATCTCTTTAGCATTTTTTGGCCCGTCATCAATTGCAGAAACAATTCCAACCCCCGCTATCGCCTTTATATGCCGGTCTGCGCGGCGAATAAGAGTGGTGGGATGGAATGGGAGAATATATTTACTTCATACACGAGGTGTGTGAATCTCACTAGCTGAATTTTCAAAGCCACTGAGCACGGCAATCGGTGGAAATAAAAGTTGTGACAAAAAAAAGACCAAGTTTTGTGAAGACAGTTCTCAAAAGGCGCTGTTCTGAACAGGATAATTCACCCTCGAAGGTATCCTGCGGTTGTCAAACGATAGAGATACTCGAGCGACTTCAATAAACAATAAAAATTGATTAGTCAGGTTGAATGGTACAAACCGCCATGAATATAACGACTGTAAGGTGGAGTTTCTTCGGAGAAGCTTCAGAATGGGAGCACGGTCAACAGCAGTCCGAGATCAGCAAGTCCACTCAGGACCGTGCACTAGTCGATGGCCATAAGGCTCGCGCTTACGCCCGTCTTTTTTACACGATGATGATGATTTTTGGTGCAAGAGCAGCTTTGGACAAAGAGCGCCACGGCGCAAGGTAGTTTCATCACACAAGCTGAGGTCAAAAAGAAATTTTCCAACCATTTCACTCCAGATAAGGCGAACATCAGGCCAGTGAAAACTTGTACCCACTGTAAAACCGGTGGATACCAAGCTGCTCTGTGTGTCGCACCCAGCATATTCCGCTTGCGAGGCGAGTGCTCATACTACTAGGCTACCACTGCGGTGCAACCATGCCGCCATACACTCCAGTGTGAGGGGCAAAACTTTGTTTCAATTTCAATCAGCTTCATTCACTGATACGGATCCGGTACACTCAAGATGCACAGCTCCCTGCGGCAAGTCGGTGCTTGCCACGTGTAGTGCGAAAAGGCAACACATATCCGGACAATTGTAACCAATCGCAAGTATGTCGGGACTCTTACGTGGCATGCCTGGAAGTGATTTGCCATTATCTCTGTTTAGCCTAAGAGAAGACAACAGAGAAAACAAAGGCCGTATCTGCGAATACAGAGTGTAAAAGGATACACTAGATGGTGGACCTCGATTATGTCGGCAGGGTAGCCTCAAACGACCGTAGAGACACACAAGAACTGTGCGCGTCATATAGGGTTACATTTTGTCGCGGTTGCAATCATCCTTTATTTCCATTTCTCTCGATACATGAACAGCTTGGCGATGCCGTTAGCGGGGGAGAACACGTACAGGCCGGGCAATGAGTGCGATTTGGTCGCGGTTCTAAATGGACGACACACAGGCCGAACTAAGTGCCCCATTTTCCGAGACCTTCGGAAGCGTTCTGGATACGTTGGACCCGTTCCACTCATGCTTTCCGGGTGCACTGGCTACATGACGGGAGGTCATTTATGGAGCCATTTACTCAATGGTTGCGAGATCATCTCTGGGCCGAAAGTAGGAACGCAAAAAAAAGAATATAGGCAATCGCGATTAATTGCCCTCTGAATTATAGCTATACCTACCACTCGGTTTGTTCTGTGCCTACGGGGTCCACTGCTGAGCCGGTCGCAAGCTCGATCCCGGCTCCGGCTGGCTGCGTTTTAGACGTAGAGATGTACTCGACCAGCACTCACATTCTGGCTCTGTCATATCCTCTTTTCGTTGAAGTTCACGTTTCCCTTCGTCTCAAGACACCCAGAGGGCAACTCCATCCAACTGCTGTTCTTAATTAGAAATTGATTCGACGGCTTTTCTGGGCTGTCTTGAAGGTTGTTCCTCGGAAAAATTTGCATTTACTGCAGAGGAAGTTGAATTTTAGGAAGGAGCTTTTTTTCTTGTTGCAATATCTACATTACGCTAGCATTTCGAACCTTCAGCGTGGCGGCGCCATGGCTGGTCACGTGGTTGATCACGTGGTGCGGAGCAGCTGCCGGCGCCGCAGCGCGCCGGTGAAAACCGAGTGGCGGAGGAGAGTAGAGAGGGGGAGAGGGGAGAGATAGTGAATTCACGACCAGGGACGAAGATGAAGGAACGCCCAGCGAAACGAAGCGGCGAAAAACTGACTTTGCAATTCGACTGAGCGAATTCCACTCGGCCAGATGTAGCTATCTCGTCCCCCAAGGTTTCACCGGAGCTAAACCACAGCCATTTTTCTTTCTGGCAGCTCGATTTCAAACTTGCTATATCAAAACAGAAAACGAAAGCATACCCACAATTTGGACGTAAATAGCGTTGCAGCGGACAAGAACCAGTCCTGGCGTCACCACAACTGGTTTGCGCAAATTACTGGTAACGGTGACGCCTGTATGTATTCCTCATTCTTTTCCAGTCACAAAAGCTCCGTTACCAATGAAAGTAGCTCATTTTTAATTAGAACGGTATAATCTATCGATGCAGACAAACTATGCTATGTCCTCAGTGTTTCCTTCATTCTCATAAGTGTCTCAGTGAAGACTCTCCCTAAGAAGACCAAGAATTACTGTCGCAATGAGCTCTGCGTTGCACACACTGAAGTTCACGCTCAACGCCACTATGCAGTGGTTGAGAATTCACTAAAACCTAGGACTCTGGATACGTACGGTTGGCCGTGATGCGACCAGGCCAGATAGGATGCCTCTTTAGTTGCGCTGATCTCTGACAGAGGGCGCCACCGGTTATCTCCATGACACGAGTTCCTTTCATAATGGGATCATGAAAAGTGGCTTCGGACTACGAGGCTCCGCCCTATGGTCGACTAACAGCTAGAGGTGTAAAACTTCAAGCAACCCTAATTCCGCAGCTGTCCTATGTACAGGCTTTGTCATGGAACTAGCAGTTTAGTGCCTAAAGACAACAACAATAGTCTGTGTATAATTTGTCCGTCCTAATCTGGAAACTTCTTCCGAAGACTCATGTAGGACAAAACCAGTCATTTTAAGGGGCAGCATCGGCAAATAGTGGACACTAGGCGCAGTGCTACGAGCTCCTTCTCATGTATAAAATAGAGCTTACCATGTTGCGGGTGCAAGAAAGAAACTGCATATGAATAAAGCTGAGAAATCTGCGGCATAAAGATTACCCCTACCCCGTACCTTCCCCCCCCCCCCCGCCTCGCCACTCTGCAGATGGTATAGCATATCAAATTTTCATTAATTCGCGCAGGAGAAATACAATCTGAGACTGAAATTCATGCAGTGCCTTTTCACTTTTCGCAAAGTCTGCTATCTCTCAGGCCCGCCTTGTGCCACGAGTATATCGCAAATGCACCTTAGAAGTACCGTAACTGTGCTCATTTTTAGTGACCGCTTTAAATATTTAAGGATTGGAGGACCTTATATTCGCAATTTTCTCAGAAACACAACCACCTGGGTCCACTGCAGGGCAGAGGCCTCTGCAATATCTCTCCATTTAACTCTGTCCTGTGCCAGCTGCGGCCATCCTATCTTCGCAAACTTCCTAATCTCATTTGCCAACCAAACTTTGCTTAGCCCTATGTTTGACTTCTCGTGGAATTCCCTCTATTACTCTTAAGGACCATCGTCTATCTTGCCACCACATTACATGCCGTGCCCACGTCCATTTCTTCCTCTTGGTTTCGACTAGTCTTCCCTGACCTACTCTACCCTCTTCCTGTTTCAACTTTCTTTCCGTAGCTCGCTGCGTGGCCCCTAATTTTCATTTAGTGTCCTCTTAACCTTAACCAAAGTAAAGGTTCGGGCTAGTTGTAAGGCAATGCTCAGAAGGAAGGCTTAGCGCGACAAAAACTCCCGCTTAGACCTCGTGCTGTGTTCTTCCCTTGTTCTTGTTTTTGTCGCGCCAAGTCTCCCTTCAGAG
The DNA here is from genome assembly GCA_030143305.2 of Amblyomma americanum. Taxonomy (NCBI): domain Eukaryota; kingdom Metazoa; phylum Arthropoda; class Arachnida; order Ixodida; family Ixodidae; genus Amblyomma; species Amblyomma americanum. Next base: position 119,733 of record JARKHS020009410.1, read on the forward strand.
AGTTTCGACTTAATTCAGTTTTCTCGCTTCCGATGGACCAGTGCACACAGCCAGCCTGACGCGATATTGAAGTAAGGGCCGCACACACTAAGGAAATCAATAATTGGAGGAAAATTCTATTTTCTTCTGCATTTTACATAAATCCACTAGCATAAATGGTCCTTCTAGCCTCATCCTTGCAAGCCGCACTTTCATTTCCTCTAAACCACCCCTTTCGTTACGAATCGTGAAAATGGCATTCGGAAACTGCCCATTGGATTAACAAGGAATAAGTGGTATGAAAACTGACTGCACATTGCGGATCGCTGTGTTACGTGTCGGTATTAAGAGTAAAAATTTGCGCAGCTGGGCAGCAATGAGAAGCGTCCAATTGCTTGAAAGTACAGCTGGAAGTGGTGTAGTTGCCGTTTGGTAGCCTTCAAAAGAGACCAAATTAAGTTAATCCTTCCCAGCGGATTTTCGCAGCTGGTAATGCCCGAAGAAAGCGTGACTTTCAACCTTTTTCGCTGAATTTATCTTTGCTAGTTGCTTGTTACGTAGCCCCTCTCCACACTCTCCCCCATTAGTTCGTGGAAGGAAAGGCGCCCTCTCCAGGCGACAGGGAGGAAAATTCAATAATTTCCGCACACGCGAGCTCAAGCTGCCCTGCAAACGACGGCTCTGTTGCTAGGGCTTAAATGGAACCTGAAGTGTTGTGCAAACACGAACGAGGCGCCATTTCTTGCGCTTTGCACTGTCTCGCCAGCAGCTCTGAGCCGGAAAATATTGCTGAGTGCCGGCAGGTGGCAGTAAACAAGGCCTCGTTGCTTAATCCACGCCGGAATATAGCACGCCTCCCTGTTGAAATGGGGCGAAGATTGCGTGACGGCTAGATGAAAGGAAAAGCCAATTATTCAATTTTTAAGACTTTTTGCTCATGTATTTACGTCCATTGGTTTAGTTTCACTATTATATCGACAAGAAAACAGCAACTGAAGAGTTCAAGCGTAATAAATTTTCGGTTATTTTGTAACTTTTACCGCGAAATTCCTGGCACTCATAAACTTGTCAAGCGAAGAATATATCCTATTAATCCATCCTGTCAGTTGCCTAATGAAACAGAACTGAGAATAAATAATCTTCTGCAGCGCAATTCATAATAAGAATTAAACTTTGCATCAACGTATTAGACCGTACAGTATTATATGAAAGGTCGATTAAAAAAAACAAGGAAACGTACCAATAAAAGAAAGCTGGCTTTTGTACAGGCCCTCATTTCACCAGAAAATTATTGAAACAGAATAAGGATTTCGGCTTCGATACTGGTTATTTATTCGTTTCCTGATGTTCCTAAAGGATTCAGGGTTTAGTTCCCGACTATAAACTTTTAGCTTTAAGCGTGCGCCCTGTGTACCTTTATCATAGCAGTGGATGCACTTGTGAAAAACTCATTTTTGCTGCCTGCCGCTCTTCCCTTTCTTTTCCTATGTTCCCCTCCACACTTGTAGGGTAGACTACTGGGCAATGTCTGGTTAACCTCCCTGCCTCTCTCTTTCTCTTGATTCGTTTTCCTTGGTACCAACTCCGTTACTCTTCCAGACCACAGCTCGCCAGCTCAACACGTCACACTCCTTACACTAGTTGATTTGCTCCAATTATTATAGTTATGTATCAGTAGTTGGCTCTTTTCTTTCTTATCAAATCCACGACGATTTACATCCAACTTAATACGCCGCACTTAGCATTCTTCTCTTCCATCGCTCGCTGAGCTCCCCTAGCGGTCATTTCACGAATCTTAGGGAATCTGTAAGTCCGGGCCATATAGATAGAGATTTCCAATGTGAAGCGGGCATGTACAGGAGGGGCTAAGATAATACGAAGCATGCTTCGGCATTCTAACCTTTCTCACGTGTTCGGTATAGAATATATAGAGGCATCTTGGGCTCACGCGCCAACCAAACAGCGCCATTCGATAACATTGAACGTAGTGCGTCTTAACTTCCGCTACGTAAGGCATAAAAGGAATCTGGGTGAAAAAGCGTGCTCCACCACTAACTCACTCAGACGGGGGCATATCAATAAAATTTTACTAAAAACCCGGGAGTGCTAGTCAACCACGATCCACTCCATTTTTATTATCCTGAATATTTATGTAGAGAACAGTAAGGAATTAAGCAAGAATATATGCACACCAGAGGCAGCATATTCTAGAACTGACCACTAAAATACGTGCAAAAACAGCTGTGGCTTAAATAGTCCCTGCAAAAAGAGCGCACGGCTCTTCCGGCGTCTGGGGAATCGTTAGTTGCGCCGACTCTGCCAGCGCCTTCAAATCAGATCGTCTTTCGAAAGCTGCATAATATATCGTAAGTATTTTACTACCCTGGCAGCGATGGTTTTTCGGACATTCAATCCTGCAGTACAATTATTATTGGTGCAGTGTACAGTGCAGTTTCAGGCGAAATAACATAGCAGGAAAGACGGCTGAGGAATCGGCACTCAACTGTCACGTCCGCAATTAGGGCTCAAAGTAATTGGCACCACTCTAAATGGACACACGCACTTAGTAGACTCTTCCAGAAAATGAAGCCAGCTGTGACGTACGTGTATGCTGTTATTATGGGCCACTTTTGATTTTTTTAAACCTTTGCGTTTTTCTTTTCGCCTCGTATAATCTTTAGGTGAGCGCAGTCTAACAATAAGTATTCGTTGTGCGCCCTTGTTTTATTTTTCTTACTCTTTTCAGACACAATAAAAATCTTATTCTAATCAACTTATTTAGCCGAGCCGTCGCCTTCACGCATTGTTTTTAGACACGCTGCTTCTACTAAAGCTGCTTAACCTCGGTTGCGTCTTCTGCGAATTTCCTACGACTAAGTTTCGACGCAAAGTTTCAGTTTCCGGGTGGCCTCAAAACGCTAAACTTACATATTCAATCGACTTCACTCGTATCCTGTGCGCTTCCGACAGAAGGTTGGAAGAACTATGACCGCGTGGCTTATCGACGCTCGACAGACTCCGGTATTTCGCCGCCCTTCCCTTTCAAAGACTCTAACACGCGTTTCATCTAGAAGACTTCTTGATTCATACTGCGCAGAGTTATTCTCAAAATCCTCGCCCGGTCAGGAGGTGTTTGAGTGGGCGCAAATTGTGGACGAGTTTCATGCTTCCGACGGGCTGCCTCTTTCTTTACTCCTTAGCAAGAATTGCCGCTGAGGTGTCCAGCGAGTAATGTAACAGTTACTGCGCCATTTCCTTTCCTCAAATAACCACTAATTTTCCAAAGGATAGTTGAATATGAAAAAGACTTTTGGGTAATTAACGTCCACTTCTAAAAAAGAGAATGTTAAAGCGAGACACAAGGTAGAGGATGCAATACAAGCAGGCTGTAGCAACTGACCGCCTGTGTGTTTCATTCGAAACGCGATTTGAAATAAAACACAGCTGATGGTAAATACGCGCCCTGTGCGTTTCTTAACGTCTAGTGGGCTGTTTTCACTCTTATACCAGAAGGGTGCATGTAGAAGACCGGACAGCGGAAAGAATCCCAGAATGGACCTGAGTAGCAACTGAACTGTACTCCACAAGAAATCTCCAGGAACACAATTCAGCCGCAATCGAACATACGTACTTTGGCATTTCAAGCGTTTTCTCTTCTATTCCCCTGTATTGCAAACAAAAGGCATATGCCAAAAGGCTATACTTTTCTTGTGCTACAAACACTGTCCCCGTTTAGTAGTACACGCAAATGTGGATTGGGACTTTTAGATATGCCTGCTCATGCCGCACCTCGCTTGTATCGCAGGTAGCGGTAGATAAATGTGTATATGTAAGTTTTATATTCGCCACGGAAGACCACTGATACTTCCTTAAATCTTAAAGGTAATTGAGTTCTTTGCACCCTGATTAGTCAATCCCAGCTGAAGCATTCCCAGTGCCGAAATATCATAGGTAAAACGGAGATTAGGGAGAAGTAGAACTGCCCTTCTATTCATAGCTTGCCAGTGAGTTACTTGCTACCGTAGAAAATGCGGTGGTCAGCTGCAAGCTCGCAGGCATGGTGTAATGCGTTGCGTGTTGCTTTAATGTTTGCCGTGTAGTCTATTGCGTAAGGTCTTGGGAAAGACGACGTGATGGCCGCGCCTGTGCCGTGCAACGTGTTTTATTTCTTTGGTGCGTCCCGACGTTTTCGCTGTCAGCCGTGCTTTATAAGCGGGGCTCGCGAAAAGTTAGGAAATGCAGGAGGGAATGTTCAGTCGCAGTGCAGAGGTAGAAACATCTTTTTGAATTATGGATGCTCGCTATCCGCGTGCATAATTCACGAGGATAGCCAACATACACGAAGAATAAAGTACGTCTTATTGCATTTGCTATCCCGCCTTGTGGACACTTCAATGCATTTTGACATTTAGTGGTATACTTTGAGATGCTAAGCCAGGTCCTCCGTGTGTTTGTTTACAGCCTTTGGCAGAACTCTTACACCAGACGGTTTCTTTTTAGGCCGTGTGGTGCAGCACCTAACGCATTCCCTGAATAGGGCTCAGAAGGATGTCATGCTGCGTGAAGACTTGTGAGCAAGGGTATAAGCATGTACGTGTGCAGTCGTATGCGCAGGTATGTGTGTGTATACACGCTGGCAGTGACATAACAGGATGCGAAATAAATCCTGAACTAATGCAGAGGCTCACGTCAAGAACGTACATGCGTCATATCCACCTAGGGTGCATGTAGAAGCGATTTATTAGTGGTTTATATAACTTAGCGAGTTACAGACTCTCCTCAAGGATAACCCCGAAAGAGTGAATACATACCTTACATATATATATATATATATATATATATATATATATATATATATATATATATATATATATATATATATATATATATATATATATATATATAGTAGAATACGTACAGGGGATTACTTGCGTTGAGTTCTTTTTCATTAGTGGTGTATACATCCATCGTTCAGTGGAAGACAAATTGTTGACACGGAGAGCCTCTGTTTTGGTACGAACTCGTGCAATAAAAAGTGATCGTTAGAATCTTGTTTCACATTGCAGGCTACTGTGGCTATTACTGCCGAACGCATACTACGGTTACCTCAGTTTGTGGAATCACCGATGTTAATTGCAATATAAATGGGCACTATTTTGTAAAGTAGATGCCCAGTGGTGTGCATACAACGTCGGTAGGTCTTATTTTATTCTTAATCAGGATAGAATTTAGCCTACAGGTTTAATTGCTGTCATATATATATATATATATATATATATATATATATATATATATATATATATATATAGTGGAAGCAGTCAGGGTTGCTCAACGGGCCAGTGAAAACTTGCACAGTGAAAAGGTCACAACTGGTTCGATTATCTAGGTTTATTCACCAACGGTTTCAGACGGTGGACCGTCTTTCATCAGGGTTAACTCGAATGAATACACAGATGTGCGCATTTACGGTCCTAAATGCAGAGGGAGAGGAGGCACTTTCTCTCTCTCTCTCTCACTCTGTCGGCGTCCACTAAGGGGAAATGAGAATGGATGTGAAACAAGTTAAAAAAAAAGCTAGTTAAAATGCAGAGGTGACAGACATGCAGCAGAGCTGAGAGGGTTGGATTTTCGCCGAGAAGACTTAAGCAAGAAAGGTTTCCTTCTGCGGAAGCGAGAGTTCGGGCATATATATATATATATATATATATATATATATATATATATATATATATATATATATATATATATATATATATATATATATATATATATATATATATATATATATATATATATATATTTATTTATTTATTTATTTACGCGTACTGCAGCCTCGACGAGCCTATTCCATGAGTCCAGTGCAGTAAAAAAGCATAGAAAGTAGACATACAGCAACATTTAGGAACTCGCTTGCAAGAATTCTACAAATGACAATAAAAAGATGCTCCCTGCTACGTAATTCCAAACTTCATAGGTATGACGAAAAAATGTCTACCAAAAGAAGCCACTGAGCGCAAAAAAATGGCGGAATGTTTAGGAGACGCTGTTTTCATGTAGATGAAGGTTTGCGAAACGTGAGAAAATAATCTAGCGAAAAGAAGCAAGGTGAATCGATTAAATTGTATTCGAATTCGAGGTATCACAAGACGATGACGTGCGAGAAGAACAGTAAGACCTAGATAGGGAACTAAAGTAGACAGCGAAAAATTTATGTCGAATCTCATACAAAAAAAAAAAACGCGGAGCCCTCTTCTTTACAGATTCTAGTTTGTCGATTTCGCAGTGCTTATATTGTTTCTAAACATCTCTATTTCACGGCGCCGAAACTTTACGGCGCATAGGAAGAACACTCACCCGAGATGGTCTTGACGAGGATTTCGACTCTCGCTCTGGCCTGCATCTTGGGCGAACCGCCGTCTTCGGCGATGACGGTGAAGGCAATCATGGAGTCGGCGACGTCCGCCAGACTGCGGTTCAGCATCACCTCTCCCGTGATACCGTCCAGGGCGAGATACCTGGAATACGAACGAAGAGCGAGGCTAAAAGGCTAACATCTAAAGTAATCAAGTTAAGACTTGCAGCTGGACAACGCTATTCGAAAGGACAACCGCAGCGTTCAAGAAAGGAGGCTACAGGTAGACCGAAGCACTCAGCTGTGAGAGCCACGATTGGGATGATTGGTAACGCCTTCGTAGCCAGAAATATTTGGGTTTGATACAACACTCATCAGTTGCGTCGTGTTTCGGTAAAACGATAACTTATCTAAACCTTTGTTGTTACACGAAGCCCTTGTCTGATTTCGTATAAACGCTAAAGGTGCTACAATAAATGCTACGTCCGTGCTGGTTTAGAAATAGCAACCGCCACTGCCTGCCGCTCTCACCTATGCGTGAACTCAGTGACAGTTTAGTACTGACGTCTGACACGAACAAAAAGGACCTTGTAAACCGTTTACAGTAAGCCTTTACATCAAAACTACGATGCTTGAATACTTGCGCGCAATTTTCAGAAAGCACGATCGATATGTAGTGACATCAAGTGAAATCTGCGTCGAAATTTCATGATTAAATGAAGAAGGAATTTATTGACCGGGCACGGCGACCAACAAAGGCAGCAGTCAGTTTGCGGCAGGACAGAACAGCCAGCGGGAGGCAACAGCTTAAGCCTGAGACTCGCGCCCTGGCGAACCGCAATGGCGATCAATTGCGGCCTCGCTGAGTGGTAATATTATTCCTAAAAGGTTACCTATTGCTTTCGAGTCGAGCTGGAATAGATATGAATTACAGCAGCATGCGCGCACAAGAAAACCGTGATTTATGCTAATGCATTATACTATGCGCATTAATCAAGGGTTTCCCTGAACACTGCTTCTATACCTGTACACGTACATGTATATCGTTCCGTACAAATGCTGCGGATACGCGAGACGTCAGGCTGGTCCAGCTAACTATGGCTACTGCATATTAACGTGGGGTACGGGTAAAGATGGCGGCTCTTAGTCTGCGTGCAAACAAAACAAGGATCGAAAATACGTTCTTCGATTATAGCCATAACGCTACCTGTGCAAATAATTCCCGTGTGCCAGTTCCCTCAACAGCAGGACGCTCAGAGAATAAAAAATGAAAGCAAGACATTTATTCTGACATGTCCCTCCTGGCAGAGGGCAGTGGATGGAAAGAGATGCAACTGATGGCCTGGTGCATAACGTCCTAACGGCAAGGCATCGGTAATTGCTAGCACACGTGCCACAATAGCTTCGATTTCTATATGTCCCACCTATACGTTCCTAACATAGGAGTCCAGAAAGTAGGGCGGCGACGCGGCAGGCGCTGTGTAATTGAAGTTTGAAGCTGCTTTAATAATGAGTGGATATATTCAGAGCTTTCTAGTCCTCTGTCGCCATAAACGACCTAGATGGATAGTGTTTTTGATTAATGCGGAAATATTGAGCTGGACAAAAGGTAAACAACTTCTTTCGCTGATTGCAACGAACGAATGAATTGGCGCAATAATATTCAGTAATGACCTATTCTGCGATCTGTAGTCCTGCTAGTATTATTTTCTGTGTACATTAGCCCTTCCCCGCCCTGCCCAAACAAAGGCACCACACGAGCGCTCGTGTTGTGCCTTTCTCCCACCTTGGTCCTCGTTGTTGGCGCTAACTACATCATGAGGTCATGGAGCCCTGTTACAATGGATGACGGCGAAAAAGAAGGAGGTTGGCATAATTTACCTGAGCGCCCTGGTGGATTCTGGGCCGGCCTCGAGGCGGTAATAGACTTCGGCGTTGTAGGGCACCGGGTCCGGGTCGTGGGCACGCACCTGCAGCACCCGGTAGCCGGGTCGCGTGCGGGTCTGGTGCACCTCGGTGCGGTACACCGAGTGTTCGAATCGGGGCGGGTACTCGTTGGGCACAGTCACTTCGATCTGCATCGTCTTAACCTCGGTCACACCCTGGCTCACGGCTGCAACGATCACCTGCACACCAAGGAGGGGAGAGAACACAGGGGGAACGGTGAACATACATGGTTCCGTATCACTTGCCGATTTATTTATTGATTTATTCTATTAATTGTGAAGGTACAAGGGGTTCCTTGCAGCAGCATTTCTTGATTAGCAGGTGTAATAGCTTAGAGTCACGCACAAATACTATTTTGAGCATGCACAAGGAAAAAAAGGGGGGAGAAATACGAGCGTAATGAAAGATTAAACGGCAAACACAAACCGCAAACAATAACTGGGGTACACTGATTGCTTACACCTTTAGGTACAAATTATCCAGTCAGATGTAAATTTTGCAAGGGACACGCCTAGATTGCGGAGAAAAAAATTCTACTCTGGCTGATTATATATTTATTTTTGGTAATGTCTTCATATGTCCACATCCTGACTATAAACGGTTTTCAGGTGCTCAAGCGTGCTCGTTTTGACGAAGCCATAATTTTTGGAGAAGATACACGCTCCCCTTCCGAGCATCCTTTTTACTTCACTCCCTCCTCCCGTCAGGGGGCTTTCTTTCTCGGATTGAAGACCCTCTTTTAAGCCCGCCATTGATTAACACTGTGCTGTGGCGAAGACTAGTACTCTTGTCAACTTTGAACTTTGGCAAGTACTCCGAGGCTTTCCCCTCCGCAAGCAGCACAGGTAATCGGCTCAGTAATGGAAATGGATGAATGACTCCTGTCCTTTGCAGGAGCGGTCTTTGCCAATACATTTCCAATACTCCGCCGATTAGCTATGCTGCTGGGGGATCTCTTGTTAACATTTTGTGCATCAAGAAACCATCTTTCCAGCAGTCTGTCTGTCATCGCCACTATATTGCAGGCGTTGTACAGATCTGAAAAATGCAAAAACTAAACGAAAATACACCTTCCCTGACTCCACACCGGCGCCTTAAACGATTGATTTAGGGGAATCACAGGCTTCACTGCCAGCACAACACATGCAGCCAGCTGGACTGCCGGTTTATTAAGATGAGCGCTTTTCTTGTAGGGCATTTAGAGGCAGTCATGGACAGAAGTTTGCGGGAGGCGGACTCACGAAAAAAATTTACTACAGCGCGGATAGGCCCAGAAGGTGAAAGAAATGCATAGAAGCATGAGGAGACACGCGCGCTCCACCTGCTAGAGGAATACCATCTCACCGGCTGGCGAACGAATGCAGAAATAATTTCTTCCGCGAACCGGCACCCCGCAAACATCTCTCCATGCTTCTACACTTTAGTGATTGCTGCTTACTAAAAGCGCCACCTAGATTTAAATACATTGTGCGCTCAAAAAGAGTACCAGAATATATCTGTTGCCGTTCTGCGAATAATTGCTGTTTTACTAAACTCAATCTGGATCCTAACGAAACTTTCAGAATACCTGATTGATCAAGAAAACAGTCCACTTTAGTCAGGGTAAAATTGCAGTGCTAAAGACCATTCCTCAGTCTTTCACATAGAGCACGTTAATGACGCAGAAGAAAAATAGACGGAGCAAAGAAACAACATGTTTTTGGTTTAATGCGGTCACATCGTCGACCGCTACGCTATCAGAAAACCACGTGGGCTGTGTACTCGTGGTTCGTCGTATGGCTCCCGCGTGGCGAACAAAAAAATACCCCTAATGTCTATTACGAACTTCACTTTGCTCCCGGGTCCGCAAAACTGCGTTATTTTTATAGTTTCCTCTTATTCGCACTGGTGCACATTGTTCTTAAAACGTAAAGGTATAGTCTGCCTCGTGCTGCCGACAACATATGCGTATGTGTACTCGATGTAGCACCAAAGCAACGAAATCAAAACGGCGCCTGCACTGCGCCGTGAACAAGGCTCAATTGCTTGGAAAGCAGAAACAGAGGTGTATAAATTTCGGAAGGGATTGTGCTGCGCCGCTTCTTTCGTGTCCATACGATCGCCCAACGGCATCAAAGGCCGCCAACACAGCTTGCCATTCTCAGGCTTGACACGGCCGTGCTCTCGAATTGAGTGATCAAAGGGAGGATACGCACGGATAACGCCTAGAATGAAGGCTGAGTAAATGAATGAAACGAACGGAACAAAGATACAGTGAACCTGTACAGAAAATGCTGGGAACGGCGGCGAGAGCAACAAAGCTTGGGCATGGCTCGGCTTGCGTTGATTCGACAACAGGATGGGAGAAGGAGGGAAGTGTGAGAAAATCTCGTTGTTCTTAATAAATGTTCTCTCCCTTTCTCTCTCCTAAGGAAAGTACAATTCAGCGAAGAGAAGCATTAAGAAAGAGAACGAAGGAAACAATAAATTAAATGAAAGGGACTCTGGTGACGAACAAAAAATGTATAGCAGTGAGAAGGTAAGCTACAAATAAGAATGCTAAAACGGCCAAAAGCGGTCAACGGAACTTGCCTTGGCGCTTGGCTAGGCTTAGCTTGCTGTAGAGAAAAAAATGAAGAAAGCAGAAAGCCAATACTAAAAAATAAAAGCAGATGAACAGTATTTCTAAGACCACACGCAAAAAAAATAAGCAAACAAGACTGAAGTAAGCGCGTAAAGAAGTGTTTTGAATCGAAGGAACCCTGGAAGATATGGAGGATATAACAGCCGTGTTCGCCGGGCCGATGGGGTGATAGAGACTCGTTGACTGAATGGGGAATAAAAATTGTCCACCATTGTGTGTACCGCTATCAGCGTGCTCTTTGTGGTCGTTTTTTTTCTTCTTTTTTCCCCAGGGTTCTCGACAAGGCCTAGCGATGACGTCGGAGCGCTAAGGTCAGGATGGAAAAAGCGAACAAGAAAGACGAGGAGGAAACGACATTACATCCGGACACAGCACAGCAGGAGACAGAATAAGATGTGCAAAAAGAGTAAGAGAAGTACTGTGCGCGCAAAGCGAAGCCAATTCAAGGAAACTAAGAGACTTCAAACGAAGAGAAACCGCTGAAAGAGAGAAGCTCCGCCGATGGAAGCAGATTTCTTTAATGAACTGTCGGCGATAAAATAATATTGCGGCTGCGAAGAAGGCTGCGGTAAAATACTTCATAGAGATAAAAGCAGTATAGAAAGAAGGAAGTCTGAAGTGCAACTTTACAAAAAGATAGAACGTGATCGGGTAAAGTACCGCGAAAGGGAATCACGACACCGCTCTCTGAAAATAAAGATAATAAAAACAAAGAACGAAAGAAATGACACGAAAAAAATCGAGAGAGAAACGAGGAATGAAAGAACGAAAAAACGAAAGGTAGAGAGAAGGAACGAAAGAAAAGAAGAAAGGACGAAAGAAAGAGAGAAAGAAGGAAGGAAGAAAGAAAGAAAGATAGATAGATAAGAAAGCAACGAAAGAAAGAAAGCAGGAAAGAAAGAAATGAGGAAAGAAGGAAAGAAAGCAAGGAAGGAAGGAAGGAAGGAAGGAAGGAAGGAAGGAAGGAAGGAAGGAAGGAAGGAAGGAAGGAAGGAAGGAAGGAAGAAGGGAAGATAGAAAGAAGGAAAGAAAGAAAGCAGTGAAAAAGAAAGAAAAAAGGAAGAAGGAAGAAAGAAGGAAAGAAGAAGAAAGAAGGATGGAAGGAGAAAGAAGGAAGAAAGAAGGAACGAAGAAGAAGAAGGAAGGAAGAAAGAAGGAAGGAAAGAAGGAACGAAGGAAGGAAGGAATACAAAAGGAAAGGAAAGAAGAAAGAAAAAGGAAAGAAAGAAAAAGCTGGGAAGAAAGGAAAAACAAAGGCGGAAAAAAAGAGTATAGGGAAGAAGGGAACAAATAAAGGAAGGAAGCAGGGCAGGAAGGCAGAAAGATGGCAAGAAAGAAAACAAGAAGGAAAAGAACGAAGCAAGCTTAAAGAAAGAAATAAAGAAGCAAACAAAGAATTAAAGCAAGGAAAATTGCAAGAAAGGAAGGAGACCGCAATATATACCGGCCCTTGATAGGCCAGAATACGTTATGAACGTGTGCCTTGTTTGGTTTGGTTTATGGGGGTTTAACGTCCCAAAGCGACTCAGGCTACGAGAGACGCCGTAGCGAAGGGCTCCGGAAATTTCGACCACCAGTGGTTTTTTAACGTGAACTGACATTGCACAGTACACGGGCCTCTAGAATTTCGCCTCCATCGAAATTCCACCACCGCGCCCGGGATGGAACCCGCGTCTTCAGGGTCAGCAGCCGAGCGCCATGACCACTGAGCCACCGCGGCTGCAGAAACGTGTACCTTGTAAGCCACTGCTAAGAATGCTTGAGCAGCTGGCTCATGCAATGCAGACGGTGTGCACAATTTATGCATCATGTGTAATTATGCGTTGCACCAGGACCGCCATTTAACTGTTTCTTTTATCAGCTTCCTGTCCGCTAATTTGTAATCGTGTTACCATCATGATTTTTTAGCTATCAGTTCGATGCGTCAAAATAATTCGTCGATTTTTATTTCAGGATTCGCCGGCACATTCAATTTTCAAACGAGTCTTTCATTCACAGTAAACCTCGAAACTGCCAGCAAGATGTGGTCATTGATTGCACTTCTTAAATTCTAAAGAAAGAGCATGCCGGACAATTCCTACACCTCATTATTCAGATAAAAACAACTTTATTCGGCACTGCAAAGTATTACACAAATTAAAGTGCAAACGAAGGATTCATGGAAAGCGCGTGCATCTAGAGCTACGGTAGGTGAGAGCAGCGGATAAAAATAGAGAGTAAGAACTACACAACAAGCGAAAATTAGTGAGCACTACAAACACTTAAAATGTTATCATCTCTTACAAAAGAAAACGGATTGCACATGCAATACAGTATGATAACGGTGCAATTCTTGGCTCGTTAGTGTGGAAAGGTTTCCAGCCTTCGCTTGAAGTTACGGCGCGAACGCAGAATTCTGTGCATTTCGATTTATTCTGTGGAATGTCGCAAGTTGTGCGTTTTGTGGATTTAGTATAACCTAGTCACACGAAGCAGGAGCGATATTAACAAGAATGAAACCCTGTAATAGCCCTCAGAGCATAGATCATCGTCATCAACAGCCTGACTATACGCCCACAGCAGGCAAACGCCTCTCACATATCTCTGCAGTTAGCCCCGTCTTGCGCCAGCTGCGGCCGCCCTATCCGTGCAAACTACTTAATCTCATCGGCCCACCTAATTTTCTCCCGCTCCCTTTCAAGCTTGCCTTTTCTTGGAATCCACTCAGTTACCCTTTATGATCATCGCTTATCTTTCCCACTCATAACATTCCTTGCCCAAGCCCATTTCTTCCTACTGATTTCGATTAGGATGTCACTAACCCGCATTTGTTCCCTCATCCACTCTGCCCTGTTCCTGTCTCGTAACGTTACACCTATCATTTTCATTTCCATTGCTCGCTGTGTTGTCCTTAGCTTAAGCTGAACCCTTTTCGTTAGCCTCAACGTTTCTGAATCATAGGTGAGTACCAGCAAGATAGAGCTGTTACATACTTTTCTCTTGATGAATATTGGTAAACTGCCAACTGCCAATCACGATCTGAGCAAACCTGCCAAAAGCACGGACCTGCAATACTGCTATCCCTGTGTTTGCCACATTACATACCGTGGCGAAAACAGACTAGCAGCGCAGTACGCTGGCGTGCGGCTGGATTTGTGGCGCGGTAAATAACACGTGTCAGTACAGATCAGAAGATTGTATCCTTGCGGTCTCAATTATTTGTTACGACTACGTGCAGGGCTTATTCACGTGTGCCGCGGACGTCCGAGGCGATATTCCGTCGAGAAAACTCGCATTTGAGGCGATCGGTGGAAAATTACTGAACTCTATAAAAGAAACGATAGGCGTTGCCAGCGTTGAACTGGCGAAAATGCACTATGCTTAAAGACAGTTTAATTTATCGTGCTCCGGAAATCGAACTTTCATGCGAACGATAAAATTTTCACCAGAATCCGCTGTTGGGTGCCGCGGTACCATAAAAAATAGATACTAAAGACATGCTTTCTTGGGTCACAAATGACCACAGAGTTAGCACGCTGGAGCTCGCCTTCTGGGTCAATTGTGCCTTTGTTATGGCAAGAAAATGATTGGGACCAGGTTTTTTTTTTCTCTATTCCTCTTCCCTGACATAAGGAAATACACATCAAAATCAATGACATCAGTAATTGAGGCGTACTACGACGTTCGTGATGCTGGAAATACAAACTAATTGGTTTAAGGTGGTCACTCGCTTAAAACCACCGATTGCCGTTTCATGTGGGGACAATACAATTGTACGGTTTGAGGCAACCGATACAAATAACAGCGAACAATCCTTATATAAATGGTCTGCGGACAGTCTATAGACTACTTTAGACTCTATTGCCTTCCTATCCATATTTCTTTTTGTCTATTTAGTCTATAGAGAGTCTATAGACAAAAGTTTATTAAAAGTACATGGCCATAAATTTATAGATTGTCTATAGACTGCTCTCTAGGGTTTGTCTATAGAGAGTCTCTAGACTGTCTAAAGAAATCGTTGTAAGAGAAGCCACATCAGTTTTTCTTGAGTAAAATAAGAACTCCTAGTTCCCTCAAATGAAACTCAGCAAAGAGGCGCCCGAAGACTAGCTCCCTCACAAACAGTTTGGCCTCGCCGGTAGCTACCCACAATCTTTCCTGCCATGCTGCTGCTTTCTTCACCACGCTGCCCCCGGGCTTTCTCGCAGACTTTGCTGGCTGGTGCACTGGTGCCTTTGCCCTGTACATCATCGTCTTGCCTATTTTGCGTGGCAAGTCACTGCCGCTGACGGGGAGATGTTGTTAGCCGGGAGTCGCTGCCAAACAACCCGCGCTGACGTCAAAGCACATCGCGCCGCTGCGCACTATACAGCGCAGGCGAGCGGAAAACTGAACAAGAGTGAAGACGCGTAAGTGTCGGCCTGGCAGTGGCAAGAAAGGAACGTCGCAGCAGTTTGAAGGATAAGAAAAAAAACAAGATGCAACATCAAGCCCACACTCTGTATAATAAAAGAGGAAGATGCGCAGAAGAGCCTCGAACAAGCTGCGCAAAGTTTCCATCGCGAAGCAAAGTACACTGGCTTCTTGTGAGTTCTCGGCATTTTGTTTACTTTGCGTTGCCTGCAGGGGAAGATCCGGGCTCTCGAAATAATTGCTCGCTTTCCTGAATGCTTCGCTAGCTGGAGCCCTTGCGACAGGGATGCAGTTGGGCACTGTGAAAAGATCTTGTTGCTTGTTTTTTTTTAAGTTTCCATCATTTCTCTCTTCGGTGTTCTGGTTGTAGAGTGCCTATCACTCACGAGAAGCCCGGATACTCCCAGAGAAAAAGGAGAAAAATTATGAGATCACTGCGGCACCCGCATTGCAGGAATGCGTAAGCATTGACCAGGATTTGAACCTGGGTTATTCCGGCCACAACCCAAGGTACTAACCACTATACGATCACGGCTGCCCCGGAGGGACGGACGGCACACGGTCACGTGATCATCGTTGAGAGAATTGACTGTCAAATCATCCAAATGCTCAATTGCCTCAATTAATTGCCTTCAATAATCAAGTTCCGTCATTGCCTATTTTTAGTTTTCAACTTTGCGCCACGCTCCGGTTTCAAATTTGGCGCCATGCTTCGCTCCGTTTAGTTTCGATGCCTGGGCGCC
Source organism: Amblyomma americanum (assembly GCA_030143305.2). Lineage (NCBI taxonomy): Eukaryota > Metazoa > Arthropoda > Arachnida > Ixodida > Ixodidae > Amblyomma > Amblyomma americanum. The sequence continues at coordinate 135,769 of JARKHS020009410.1, forward strand.
GCCATGTTTGTTTTACCCGAGCGCCGCCTACCGCTGTCGCCATCATGAGCTGATAATCTGCAGCCCGCGGGCTGCAGACGAAGAAGCGTGTGGTTTCTGGCAGTGTCATCCGCCCGTTTTATTCCTGCCAAGCCTGAAAATGGTGCGGGGGGGGGGGGGGGGGGGGTTCACCTCGTGTTAATACCCACGCGTGTGCTGTGCCATTAGCGCCTGCAACAACCAGCGGGAGCAAGTGACCATGCTTCGACGGAGCGAACGATCAGCACCGGTGAGTGCCATGCTCGCAGTTCACGCGTGTAGTTCTTGTCGCCGGTTGCCTGTACGGCAAACGTTGCACCGTGTTGCATGTTGGAAAAACGAAAGCGAAATGTGCTGGAACTCAAGATCGCATAGATCAATCGAATATCTCGTTTTTCGTGGATCACAGTTTCTAATTAACGCTTGCGCTGCCGCTTGGACATGGCGAGTGTGACAATTTAGATGCAGAGCTTACGACAGAGTACTCTGTTCACAAACTGAACGTTCGGGAGACAACAGCGAGCTCTGTGACCGAAACGATTCCACGTCTGATCATTGCAGTGTTTGTGTGCGGCGATACGCGCGATAAAATTGAAATTCGCTCCCTCCTGCCGCTCGCGTAGGGCTGTTCATACTACGAGCGTTACAAGCCAGTTCACTGAAAGCAACACGCATTCTTGCCTACTCTGCTCCCGCCAGTACTCACTGGCCCACAAATACCAGAAAATGTGTAATTGCACGGACTGAAAGGTTGGTACGCTACTGGAACGCTATTACCGCTTATTGACAGGTCGCATAGCCGCACCTGTGTTGAGAATTCCAATCTCAGTCGGGTAGGGGCACTGCTCAAGTCGTTGCGTTTGTCTTATCTCTGGCGCGGTCATGCATACTGGATTTTCTTACAGTGCATTCGATGGATTTCTCGCGCATGCCGTATGTTCTTTCTTCTTACGTTGCCGTGGCTGCATTTTTGAATGCCCACTTTGCAGTTGGGTAAAAGTTCGTGTCGCCGCTATCATTCATGCCATTGTGCAAATGAAGTTAGTATTCTTGTACTAACAGCATGTTTTTTTTTTTTTCAGGTGGCGATGCCCACACGCTCCCGATACTCTTGAACATGTGGGGTGGCGAATCGAAGTTGTGGCCACATTTGCGAAGTCCTTACATCGTGTACTCCTGAATTAAAACAGACTTTGCCAAGACCATCCAAAAGCTTGATCTGTTTAAATTATGTACAAGGTATAGTTTGGCAAACCAGGCGCTGTGCTTCGTTCCACGCCCGATATTATGCACGGACAATGGGTTTGCTTCTGTCTGCATTTACTCACAAAATGCGCTGATGCCTAAGCTTGTTGTTGGCACAAGCATTTTCGGTTCGCCAACTACGTCCACTACCAATGCAACTCGGGGCCGGCGGGAAAGCGGTGAAGAAACAGACATCGCAGACACGCTGAGACCTTCCCATAACCTAGTGCGCGTACATTCTTGCGGTTCTTTTTTACTTCTGTCGACTATTGCCGCAACCGGCAATAAAACATTGATGTCTAGAGGACGTTCGCTTTCCGTATAACATTGCAGCTTTTGTTGTACAGACGCAAACACGCGCTTGACCGGTGGCTAACCAGCCGAACGTTGCTCCGCACGCCGGATTATCAGTCCACGGGAGGATGGCAACAGTGGGGTGTCGCGCAGCGCACGCGTTTGAGAGTATTTCTCCCTCTCCTGCCCACTCCTCGTAAAATGGTGTATACTTCCGGCTTTTGAAATTTGGCGCCACCTTTGCTGCGACCCCGGCCACTTTTTGGACATTTTTTGGCTCTAATTCAATCAATTATTACCCACATGCACCTCATGATTTTTCCTGCGATTTTGTTGACGCTCTATTTAATGCGGCAATTCTTTATCTTATAATTTAATTTGCTCGAACGTTATCGTGATGAAAAGCTTGTGATGACACGAAACCGCTAACATAGCCATACAATGCTTATGCGTTAAAAACATGCCTGGCCTGTGTCGCCCATTTAGTAAACGGTGTCCAGCTACTCATCCATGCTTACTAGGGAGTTTTATAGCACCGTACCCGTGCTACGGTGCTATAAAACTTGGAGGGTAGGCCCTCCGAAAAACCTTTTCGTATCATTATTCATTACCTAGCCCAGGAGCCCTCTGGAACGGTTGATGAGCTTAGATATTCGCCGCGTCGTTCGGCGAGACGCTTCACTCGAGCGGCAAAAAAAAAAGCGTTAGTCAAGTGCAAAAGGACGACTCTGTGCTCGCACCCGACGCCCCGAGGCTTATCTGAGTGCATCCACATAGAGCATGCGAAAAAAACATGCATGGTTTATATTCATTGGGTTTAGCGTCCCAAAGCGACTCAGGCTATGAGGAACGCCGTAGTGAAGCGCTTCGGAAATTTCGACCACCTGGGAATCTTTAACGTAAACTGATATCACACAGTACACGAGGCTCTAGGATTTCGCCTGCGTCGAAATTCGACCGCAGCTGCCGGGAGCATGCGCTCTGGGGGCAAGATTAATAGAGCAGTGCCTGTAATCCATGTCAGTACGCTGTATAAAAAACATAAATAAAAGTGAATCTTTTTTCGTAGAATATAAGGGACTACACTATTCTTACAGTCCAGCTTACAGTATGCCGTGGTAAACCATGATCTATTACGCGCATTTTTCTTCTTCTTTATTTTTACCCTTTTTTGTCGCTTTGTACGTGCTTCATCCTTAAGGAAATATTTGCTTTATATCAGCGTGAAATGAGTACGTAAGAGCTAGTATCACCGTGGGCAGCCCAACACCGCCGAATTAAAGCCAGTTCTTATGAAACGCACTACCAAGTAATTAAATTACTTTTGCAAAAATGAAGTTTCCATGATGTGCATTTCGAATATAGAGTTAAGAAATAGTGTAACTTCATTAAGTATTTCAGTGTAATATGCATATATGTACTACGTTCTATGAAAGGTCTTTTCTTGGTACGATTTGCATATTACATGTCAAGCACTTTTTGTTCGTACTTTTAACATTTCTGTTTTACATTTTTAATCGTGACAGTTGTTTTCAACACGATTGATTATATTGCATATTATGCTTGTACCTTTCCTGTAAGCTATGCTCTCTTTGTTACTTTAGTATTGTATAAAATAACTACTAAAACGTTTCCAGTACTTGTTCACCTGTACAGATATTGTACCAGAACAAAAGAGAAAGAGGCCGTGCCGCCGCAGGAGAGGCACGAGGACAAAGCGCAGGCGCGAGCTCGTGTTCGAAAGAACGAGCGGCAGGAGGACGGCGGTCGGCGGTTGGCCGGAGAACCGAGTTTTGCTGTCTTCTTGTGCCACATAGTTATGCGGGTTTAGCGGGCCGCGCTGTTCCTCGTTTCAAGCCATCTCCCGCCCGATTTCTCGTACGCATCCTGTAGGGCAGCCTGCATACCTCTGGCCCCTGCACATCTTCGTGGTTTCCTTTGCGCTCTGCCATTCATCTCCAAAGACGGTGGACCGGTGGACAGTGAGCGGACAGTGGGCGCGAGTGTCCGGGACCGAGACCCCCCGCTTGGGATTTACTGAGTGCTTTCAGCGACAGCGCCGGAGGTAGCGAGCCGAAGAAGGTGCGTACCCGTGCTCAGCATGCCGAAACTTAAGAAGCGAGTAGTGCTGGAGTCCAGCAGCGGGGAGAGTGACTTCCCCGACGACTTGGATAACCAACTGCGGCTTCTTGCAAAAAGGAGGAGGGTCGAGTCGGAGACCTCGGCGCAGCATTCCCAGCCTGAGGGTAGCCCGGGGCCTAGCGGAGCCACGAGCAGCGTCGACGACCGGATAGCTCACGGCCATGCGAGCGCCAAATCATGCACAAGCAAGCTGTCGAAGAAGATATTTGAGGCGGACTACTCCTGGAATGTCGGAGCTGAAAACCAGAGCAACGCCTCGTCCTGGTCTGAAGAAAGCGAAGCCTCAGACGCTGGCGGTGGTTCCTCGTCGCCAGCGGGTGACATCAGCAGCAACAGCAGCAGCAACAACAGAAGCAGCAGCAGTAGCAGCGGCAGCAGCAGCAGCAGAAGCAGCAGTAGCATCAGCAGCATCAGTGATGGCGGCTATGACGCTTCTGCAGAGGAGTTCAGCGAAGACAGCGACGGAAGCCTCATCGGCAGCGAGGGGGACCAGGCGCGCCGGGCGCATATGACTAAAGAGGAACGCGAGCAGAAGCTGCTGGTGGACCGCGCCGGGAAAAGATACAGTCCGAAGACACGCCTCGGATCAAAAAACAAGCGGAGGCTTGCCAAGCGGTACGAACAGATGCGGAAGACTCAAGAGGGGGGCAGCCCCACCAGCAGCGAAGGTGGAGAGGGCCCATCGACCAGCACCAGGAGCAAGGGGTGTCGCATGGCCGGGCAGCGCAAAGGCAAGTTTGGCACGAAGGCACAGACCACCAGGTGTCTAAAAGCTGCACACCAGAAGCAGCGAAATCAGCTGCTCCAAAAGGCAGAAGAGAAGAAACAGAAATCTCAGGCGGAAGGCGACATCCAGGTGAAGACATCCAAGAAGCTTCGGGTGAGCGACGTGTATTCCGATGATGACGGAGACAACGAGCAAGATGGCGGGACTGTTGGCGACACGACTTCAGAGCGTGGTCAGTCGACCTCTTCATTATCGCCCCGTGCTGAAAGAGATCCCGAGCCACAGGTGGCTGCCACGAAAGAAGAAATCAACAAGATACGGCTGACACGTAACCAGCTAAAGCTTTGGATACACGCGCCGACCTTTGCCTCAACAGTGATAGGCTGCTTTGTGCGTGTGCGCACTGGCTCCAGGAAAGGGCGTTCTGTGTACAGGCTGATGCAAGTTACCGATGTGGTGACTGCTAATGTGCATTCCCAGGGGCTCGATCACACAAACAAAGCCCTTCGCCTGAAGCATGGAAGTGAGGAGAAGGTCCGACTGCTTGGGTCTGTCTCCAACCAAGAGTTTACAGAGTGGGAATTCCAGAGGTCGAAGAAGCTGACGATCTCCAAGGGCGTCGCATTTCCCACTCCAGAAGACGTGGCAAGGAAAGTCGTAGATATACAGGCTGCCCTACAGGACGCGCGGCCCGTCGGAAACAGCGAGCCAGCCTGCAACAGGTCCACTTCCGGCTCCGACCACGATTCCAGGAGCAGGTCCGGTACTAGCCGGAACTACAGTTCTGGCTCCGACGTCAACTTGGACTCCGGATCTGGCCCTGGGGAAGAAACCCCACTTGAGGACCAAGATGTGTTGGACGATCATGGAAGCCTGGCTGCTCCTCCTCTTCCGTTGATTAGGAGCCGCTCGCATGACAACTACGACGACGACGAACGCGAGTGCTTCGGCGAACTTGACTGACCCCGACTTGGAATGCAGTTAACAGACGGCGAAGAGGAACATGTCGGACCACATCGCTAGCCTGAGGTGCGCCACGATGCGCGCTCCGTCATACACAATCTGTTTCAGGAGGAGCTGCTATGCATGCGGATCAAGGGCATCTCCTGGAAGGATGTGGAGGAGGCCGACAAGGCCTGGGCGCGCAGAAATAAGGCGGCAGCCTGCGCGGTCTTCTTAATGCTGAGTGGGCTCCTCTGCTTCCTCCTTATCAGGGCATACCCTGCCAATGAGACGACGAGTCCGTCGAGCGAGTTCCTCGCGTCGACGGACAAGCGCGGCGTGCGTAACTCCACCGACGAGTGACTGGACGCTCGCGCCCGCGCTTTGCCCTCGTCCCTCTACTGCGGCGGCGCGGCCTTTCTCTCTTTCTCCCGTTACAATATACACGATATAGGCCCTGCTGTTGACTAAATAAACGCGGAGGTTCAGATCTTTTCACGCTGCGCACCAACACCTCTTTCTCTCATCTCGCCACACGTTAAAGCAAAATGAAATAAACAGTATCTTCAGCTTATCTATTTGATGTTCTTTCTGAGAACAGACGCCTTTAGTTCAGCATAAGCACATCTTTACTGAGCGTGACCAAACAGCAGCGACTACAGCTGCTATCGTACACGTCTCTGTTTACATGTGTGAGATGATGATGGGCCATTATCCTCTTTAACTTTTGTGCAATGTGTAAAAATACGTATTCTAACGAGGCAGATTCTAGAAAAGCATCACAGTCTGAGGTGCGAATACAAATAGACAAGAAGCAGAGTTGAATATCGTTGGTTAAAAGGCTATCATTTTTTATTAGCTATATCTGTTAACAATAAAAAATCAAGAAAGACAAACAATACGAAAAGAAGTCAGAAAGGTGCAAAGAATACAAGGAAAGCGAAGAGCAGAAAAATAAAAACAAATGAAACAAATGACGGGAAGAAGAAGATGTGGAAGTCCAGACAGCAATAAGAGTGAAGCGTAAGAACACAAAGTGCGAAGAAAAAATAAAACAACTAAAAGCAAACTTACAGTTTCAAGGCTTCGATCGTAGCTGCATTCTCGGCTCAATAAGCCATCTGAGTAAAGATCGGAGCCTGTTCTCTTTGTGTTTCACGCCTCGGGTTCTCTGCTAAAGCCCGCTGTCCACAAGAGACGCTGATGTTGTCTCGCATCAAACTGAGCCCCGATAAATATCTGAAGAAATATATGGCCATCATTTAATTTTCAACGCTTCGCTTTTGCTTGGTTACACATAAGCATTGTTGCTTATCACAAACACTAAAAAAGGAGCCCTGTTATGAGCACTCTCCGTGACGGCGAAGGAAACTCGCGAATTTGAAATTTTCACTAGTCTCGCGACACTACTTCAAGAAGATTTAAAGAAAGGCAGACGGAAGAATGATTCGTCTACTATTTATCGCTAGAGAAGGAAAGGTTTAAACTTCAGAAATCTCCAAATGTTCCGGCGAAGTTCCTCATCATCGCTATCACTAGTAGGCTTTTGCAAGAACCCTGAAAACACTTTTCAGTTTGGTTATTTCGCGTTGCTTGAACAAGAACGTGGACCCACGGAGTTCACGGGGCCTCGCTGAGCTCCAACATTCGCACAGCGGTGAAGCCAGCGTGACATTTCAAACGCTGAGTGCCAGTGGGGGCGACCGGATGAAATTTTTCATCCGTTTGCTAGAAAATGGCTCGGCTCGAAGGGATTGCAGAACAATGTCCAACAGCTTCATCCAACAGCTTTCTCGGTGCCGGCAAGGCAGCCTACTGAGCTCCGCGATACCTTGAGAGAACCGGTCGCCTTCGGATACGGTCTGCTATGCCGTATCGCTCAGCCTGCCGAAAACAGCTGGCCCGTGAGCGGAGTTGCGAACTAGTGAGTGGGACATATGGTTTTCTGATCTTGTAACTACAAACTGCTCGAACTCTTAAGGACGTCGCCATGCTGGAAGACGGCGCTAGTGCTTCTTGGAGGCCTTTGACCTGCGCCTCTGGCTTGCTCAATTTTTCTAGTTTATTGCAGAAGTAGATATTAAAGTATTCCTCAAGCATGTGTGTTGCTTCTGCTGGAGTTATACAGCACACGTCTCCGAAGTACTCGCATAACTGTAATAGATAGTTATGGTCTACGTAATTTCAAGGAAACGTTGGTTGATTTGCCGATACATTAAGTATATGTTGACATTACTTATTAAGTCCTGATAATCTCCAGGGACGTATTATCTAATAACATAACTAATCACCCATCTGACTCTTCGCCTCTCCCCTATTGGTAATGGAAGCCTGCGATGCCGGAGCGGGTAGCTGATGTGCCAAGCACCTCTTCAAAGGCAGGAGATGACCTTATGAAACTAGACGAAGAGAGATGAACTAACTAGCCCGATTGAGCCCACTTCCAGAACCTGTGGGCGCTTTCTGGACGCTAGCAGACTGTAGCGCCACACGTGATTGGTAAACCACATGTTGGCGGAACACGTCTTGGCTTTGAATCACTTTAGGCGGTTCCTCTGAATGCCGCTACGTAGCATGACAATATGCTAATCTTTCATTTTATCAACAATCAGAGGGCCAGAGTTTGATGCTTGAACCGTGTATGGAGTTTCGTAACTGGGAATTATCACAAAGCTCCATATTATTTTATCCACTCTTTCCGCCTCCGTCACACGACCACCAATAGCAAACCTTGAAGAGCGGCCAATGCAGGGAACACACACGGTCTCTCCAAGCCCTGCAGGGTCTCCGTCTGTGTCCCATGTTACCCCCGTGCACCCACCTCGTATTTGTCGCCGACCTTTCGGGTGATGGGTCGCGCGGTGGTCATGTTGCCCGTGATGTGGTTCAGATGGAAGTAGCTAGAGTCCTTGACGTCTAGCAGGCTGTAGGCCACGGGCTTGCCGGGCGCCGACTCGTCGAGCGCGCGCACGGTGGTCACGTGCACGCCAGCCGGCGCGTTCTCGTGCACGCGCGGGTCGTGGAATGGAGACCAGAACACCAGCACACCTGCACCACGAAGAGGGAGAAGGAGGCAGGAAAAGAAGAAAAAAAAGGTCGTTAGTGCGTGTCCAGGATACCTCACCTTTATTGCACTCAGCTTGACGAGTGTCTCAATGCAAAAGAGACGACATCAGACGTGATAATTCCCAATGCCTGGGGGAACTGACATCGCTAGAGAGGAAGTGACATGCCTTCGGGCAAAGGCATCAACTCCTCCTAATTTTATCACATTGCAACATCTTCGCAACATTTTCTGGAATTTTCACATGAAGTGGATTAGGTATCCCTGTACATTTTTTGGAGAAGGTAAGGACGAAATTGAGAAACAGAAAAAGAGAAGTTCGAATTAGAGAATGGACCGGATTAAATAACGTCCTACTAAGAATTTATAGAAATTCTAACGTTGGGCGAGAAATGCAATATGAATAGCATATGACCAACAGACAATTGACGTGACGAAGTTGGTTCCACGGGAGGAAAGGGGGCAGAGATTTAAGTGAAAAAATGAACATCGACTTGATTACTTAATTTTAGCGCGTTTTTAACAGTTAGAGCCCGACTCGTCCCGGTGTATCAGTATACCTGGCGTTCGGCTGCTGATCTGAAGATTGCAAGATAGAACCCCAGACGTGGCAGACGCATTTGGATGGAGGCGAAATCGAAAATACTCGAGTGGTGTGCGATATCAGCGCACGCTGTAGACACCCGGGCAGGCTATGTTATCCCAGAGTTCTCTATTACGGCTTCACATAAAGATCGTGTGTAGGTTCTGGATGTTAAGCTCCGAAAATAGTATTTTAAAAGTTAGGGGCAGGACAAAGAAGAAACACATAGACGCCGCACGGACGCTGAACTTCGGAAGGCGATTTCTGAAAATAGAATAAACTGATTTCTTTAGGTGAGGATATATGGGGTTATAAGGTGGTCGCGGCTCGCGCAGGACGAGGTTAATGGTAAACCACTTGTGTAAGCTCTTGTTCTGCAATGGATGCACTCATTTCTGCCGCCTTAAGGCGTTAACGTGGAGTAAACTGCCGTAATTCATGTTAAATAAACACAACATCCATAAAGTGCCCGTTAGTCGGGCCGAAGGCTAATTATGTTGCATGCTTCAGGAACGCTGTCAACCACGACAAATTAGGCTGGTCAGAAAAGGGATGTAATATGAAGCTGCAAGATGGTCTTCACACGCATGTTTCATGCAAAACGATACTTGGCGGGTTTTGTAGGTGTGACCAAGCACCTCCTGCTAATACCATCATGGCACATCTTAGCGTAACAAACAGGCACTGCATTGGGCGAAAATGTCCATCTGATGACAGCAGTAATTTTCAGCCTGTGTGGTTTTCGTAATACGTTCAGAAGCAAACATTCTGGATATAAACCAAAAATACCACCTCCACTGAGACCACTTTCGATATTTCCCCGTTTTCTTTATCAAATGGTGCGTCCAAGTGCTACTACGCGATGTCGTTATGTGCGCATTTCCTTTACTTCACTTTGGGACCTTTTCGTGCACAAGCAGCACCGAAACGTCAAGAATGAAGAAACGTTGCAAGGAAACTCCAGTCATTACGTTGGGTAAGAAAGCCCTTTTTTCCTTCTTTGTTCAATGAAACATTTCGCTAAGTTTGAAGTCGAGATTAAATTCAGAATGAAGTTATGCTAAAAAAAAACCTGCTGAGCTGCACGGTTCGCCCTGCGTCCAGCCTAGGCTTTGTCCCTTTTATTTCATACTTTTTCTTGTACCGAGTCCCAATTGGTGAAATGACTGAAGCAAGAAAGAACACGAGCGCAGCACACGTCAGCCGAGTCTGCAGTTACGCAACTACTGCAACGCTACTTGCAACATACTTGTCAAAGCAAGTGCATGAAGAAAAGCAATATGAGCTTAAATTCTTCTATCCTTCATTAAGGACGTAACAGAACTGGAACGGAACAAATCCGAAGAGCACATTTTTTTTTTTGCTGTAACAAGAACTTGCCGTAGCAAGTTCATTACTGCTCCAGGTCACGTAGCACCCCCCCCCCCCCCCCCACCGCTCCTTAAAGGAAGGATGCAGGAAAGATGAAAATGTTTAGAAAAGCTGCGGCAAGCATTCTGCAGAACAAAGGCCAAGCCAATACTCAACGGCAACTACACGAGAAAGCAGACCGACATTGCGAAGTTCAAGACAAGCTCACCACGAGAGTTAGCGCACACACAAGAGTACAGGGAGCAGATAAATGATTCGCGATTAATAACATTACGGCGACAGACAAAGACAAGATAAAAAAAATGCTGATGGTTTAGCTCTGGTTAACCCTGGTCGAAAGCGAAAAGCTGCATTTAATAATAATAATTATTGGTTTTTGGGGAAAAGAAATGACGCAGTATCTGTCTCATATATCGGCGGACACCTGAACCGCATCTAAAAAATTAGTTTTTGGGGAAAGGAAATGGCGCAGTATCTCTCTCACATATCGGCGGACACCTGAACCGTGCCGTAAGGAAAAGAATAAAGGAGGGAGTGAAAGAAAGGAAGGAGGTGCCGTAGTGGAGGGCTCAGGAGGGCTCCGAAGGGTTCCGGAAGAGAAAAATGACGCGAACCATTAGTTTTAAAGTTGAAGTTTCGGCCTCAGCACTGGAACCTGTTTTGGGAACATACTGATAGCCTGGTAGGCGTCTGGATTTAAACTGTTTTCACAGTAATTTTTTTTTGTCTTGTTTTCGGTCCTATAATTTGCACAGTGTCGATCAGCAACTGTAAGAATTTTTTTTTGTTCTTGAGAGAGTGACCGGAAAGCAGTTAGCCTTACTGTGCCGCACTAAGCAGGCTGCTTGTTTTGCTGTACTTGATGACGCCCTCCAAAGATAGGATGCGGCTGGAATGGCTGCAATGCAAGAGAATGCCGGCGCACCCGATGATTAATGCAGATCGATAGTTTCATGAACACAGTAAACTGTGACACTGGGTGCACATTTTCTCCAGTAAGGCACATCTCTGACATTCTGTTAAACCTCATGAATCCGACACAAGCTCCTGCCTTACAAACGCTTTATGCGTTATTAAAGCCACAAAGTGCAAGGAAGGACCATTAGAAACTCTGCTGCGGGTTTCGAAAGCGCGTAAAAGAGGGGCTGTTTTTGTGTCTCGTTTATGCGACGCCGGAAAGAGGAGCTTTCCAGCGGGATGTCACCGGCCGTTGTAGTCTGGGCGAGCCGTCTTGTCTTGCTTGCGTCAGCCCGGCAAAGGATTAAAAATACGGGCACCAGCGCGGCACACTGCGTCAGTTGGTACTGTGTGGCTGAAGAACCAGATTTTGATAACAGGTGTTTGTTTTTTTGTTGCTTTTTGTGGAGAGCTCGAGGCGAGGTCGGGAAGCTTAGGCTTATACCTGTCAGATTTCCTTGTTTCGGCTTATGGATTTTTGTAAGGCTTCAGTGTAAGGCTGCAGCGCTTTGTGCCGCAGCTCTTGCATGTGCCTAGCACTGTAGCGAAAGGTGAGGATTTGCAAATAATGATGTTCACTTCATGGAATTTATTAGCCACGGTGGGGCACAGAAAATTAAATACAGACAATGAACAAGAAGTGCAGTTATTCTTGAAGAAGAAAGATTTATTTCACCTGCATGACCATCTAATTTCTCCCGTAGTCACTAATACTTATTTGGTTTATTATTTATTTTTTTATAACCTAGCTCATGTTGTTGTTTTTTTTGTACTAGATACGGGCGGCGCATTCCACAGAGGTGGACTTCGCGTAAACCAAATGGCTGTTTCGAGTTCAGGTCGTATCATCATTAAAAAGAACAGTGAGCGTTTTCAAAGGCCCCTTTGAAGCCACAAAATGCGGTAGAAAATGCGGTTGAAACAAAAGCTTATTTTCATCCGCTCGTGAGCATGTAATAAGACATCAGTTGCATTCGGTCTATGACCTACCAACTGTTTTTATATTAGTTATGAACTTTCACGGCCGCACAAGCGCCACAAGTGTGCCGCTACTTGTCTTGGAACACAGCACGCACTTTGGACAGTTCACATACGCACCCCCGAAAAACACGTTAAATTTTGAGAAGTCATCAGTGCACGTCGACCGGCGTAAAGGCGGTCTGGTTCATAAATTTTCATTAACCGCCAACACTGGTGTGCCAGCATCTAGTTAAGTTTGCTTGCATGCGTCCAGAGACGCCTGTGCGCGACGAAGTCGAGCAGAACATGGCGTGTAACGCAGTTGGACGGCGCCTTTACAGCGACCAAGTGACGCAGTCATATATCTTCGCGGGACTGCTGGAAAAACACGAATTTCAGACTGGTTAATGAACCAGGCAGCGATGATGCATGCCTCGTGGTAGTGTTCTAACCAGGACGTGCCATCCTGTTCACAAAGCAAAAAAAAAAAAACAGGAAACAGGACGAGCTGCAGTTCATATTTGTTTGCGCTTTGTCGCTTCGCACGTGACACTCAACTTCCTCTAGGCGCCATCCTTGTTATTAAGAAACTCTCCTTTCCTTGAAAGCAGGGAACAGTCTAAACTTGATCAACGCACTCAGTTTGGCTTTATCTCGGAGTCCTGTTTGTAAGAAAACATGAGATTAAATAAGTCTCTGTATATAGAACAGTTGAGACAGCAAAATAAAACACGCAGAGTCCGCGAATGAGCCCTTTGCTCTTACATCTGCAACCCACGGCCGTTTGGCGGTTTGCGAAGCGACGCAATGACCTCATGTTTTTCCGATTCATACACATGCGTTGTAGGATCTGCTGGCTTTAGTTCTATGCATCAAGCGGGTTCTCTCGACTTAACAAACATGAGAAATTTGCCTCCACAGATGGGCCTGCTGACAGTGAGTGTCAACTCTCTCCCAGTTCATACCCTTTTTTTCCCAATTGTGTCCAGCTGTTCAGAGGACAGCAACTATAGTAGGCACAAACACTTTTCCTTCAACATCACTCTCAAGTATACAAACTCGCCTGACTGGCTCTCAGGCAAGTAATTATTAGAAGGGGTTTAAAGCTGGCGAAAACATGTGACTGCTGGTTGTGTTTTCTTCTCGAAAATCACTGCATTTTTTCAGATAAGTCAAGCACACATTCCAAAGGAAATCTATATCTGCGGTTACTGCCTGTGCACCAGAATATTCACCACTTTGCTGCGGTGAAGTAACTAGATAACGTGGCTTTAATGAAAGCGAAGAGCCCATACGCGAAAGAATATATAGGCACAACAGTTCTGTATGTACGGTAAAAAAAAAAACATTCGCTAGGCGCCTGCAAACAAGTCACGCTTACTTGCCTATAAAAATCACTGGACTACTTATTTCTTCCTTTCTTCTTTCAGTACCTCCTTTATACCACATTCCTTACGGCGCGGTTCAAGCGTCCGCCGAGATGTGAGACAGATACTGCGCCATTTCTTTACCCCAAAAACCAATTTTTATTTTCATTTTCACTATGACCGCCACTACATTGATTTGTTCTGGAGATGCTCAAGTGCGTAAATCTCATCTCTGTCAACAATGAACACTTTGAACACGCCCAATGTATAGAGCATGCACTAAAGCTTCGTGCGAATGTGCTTGCATGAGACAAGTAAAATATAGTGCAAAAATTTTGGAAACATGCAACAGCTGACACCCAGCAGGATAGGTAGCGACAATCAACAAATAGAGGCAAGAAAGACGCTTTAAGGACACAAGGCCCGCCGCTGCCAAGCGAATGAAGCGAATACATTCGAAAAGGTTGTCCAAGCGTAAAAACCCTCCGTTGCAGCTTGTGTCACATCCACGGGCTGCAGTCATTAAGGCACTTCTGAGAGAGGGTTGCGGATAACAGTGGTTGAAACGAAGTATAAGGTATAGCCAAAAAGATTGTTTTTTTAATTGCACCGTCTCAAGGTGAGCGAGAGCGAAAAGGAGGTATATGTTTGGGCAGGCAAGAAGGCGTTCCCAAGTGGCATTTTTCGAAAAACTACTTTAACAAAACTAATCAAGAAAATTTGCTGAAATGAATCAGTCGAGCTGTTTCGCAAAGCTTTGTAGCATATCCTGAGGTGCGCCCATTCCTTTTTCTTTGGTCAACTTTATTATGAATGAATAAAATAAAACTAAACAGAGCATCTAACTGACATCGTAGTACTACGAGGTTCAACGTGATGCTGTATTGATGGTAAAAAGATCGAAATAACAAAGCATATTGTAAACGAGCTCACACCTATAGAAAGGGTGCTGAACTGGGTGCCTAATGCAAGGCCCGAGATGAAGCCGATGAGGCAGGGGCGTTTTAAGTTCTCTTTCAAACGTGTGCTCAATTTTTTTGCAAAAAATGTGACGGTGGAAGAAGACGAAATAAAGGAGGAAAATAGAAAGACGACGAAGCGAATGCTGAGTGCCATATTACTTGAGGAGAAGAAGAAGAAGAAGAATCCCCCCGCGTGGGTATGTGCCATATACCTGGGGTGAAGAAGGAGGAGGAGGAGGAGGAGGAGGAAGAGGAGGAGGAGGAGGAGGAGAAGAAGAAGAAGAAGAAGAAGAAGAAGAAGAAGAAGAAGAAGAAGAAGAAGAAGAAGAAGAAGAAGAAGAAGAAGAAGAAGAAGAAGAAGAAGAAGAAGAAGAAGAAGAAGAAGAAGAAGAAGAAGAAGAAGAAGAAGAAGAAGAAGAAGAAGAAGAAGAAGAAGAAGAAGAAGAATGTTGGAATGTTTGAACGAACGTACGTGGGTTTCGGGAACATGAACCAAAAGGATGCTCCGGTTGGTTACCCTAAGCCGGTGATAACAGGAGCGAACATAAAAAGCAATGGAGAAAAGACAGCAACGGAGTCCATGGAAAGCGTATCAATATTATCGCATTGATAACGGCAGCACAGTTAAAGCCGATTTGATCTTCGTGTGATGGATAGAAATGTGGGCTCCTGATCTGCTGAATACTATAGATGCGGCTTTAACTTCAGTACTAATACTGTTCAGTCATATAATACAGTTTGGTGATAATTGTGCTGCGCCTAACTTGCTTTTGTCCAGTAAATGTCTCACCTTATTATAAATCCGTGCGGAACTGACGTGGTTCATCGTCGTTCGCTATTGACAGCGAGCGCCTTTGAATCGCATCGATTATGCATTACACAATGCCCATGCCGTTTGGTCATTCATGAAATAAATTGTAAGAATCGTCTACAGCGTTCGAGCCGTGAAATGCGGAGCTCAGGAAGCGAAAATTGAACGTGTTCCTGTCTCACCGCCTTCAACGTGCATGCAACTGCAGTTGCGCGCGTGCTGTGCACGTGAAAACCTGGGGTGGGACCTCACATTTTATTTGATATAGGGACCTATAAGTATGAGCGTTCCTTCCAGGAATACTGCCGTTCTGGTTGTGATGATGACTCCTGTGGCAGCACCTACGCAAGGGCAGTGTGACATAAGGATGTCCCTCTGCTTAAAAAGTATACAATATCCAGCTGTGTGATATGTACGCTTCACGGAGGTTCTACGGGTATCATGTCTTCTAGTAAGCACATAATGCACACTGCGCGGTGTTACCATAGCGGTATAAAGATAAGCAGGATTGGCGTAAGGCACTGGCATAACCTTTTGTCGATAATGCATGTCCGGGAAGTCACAGTTAGTTATAGAAGCCCTCTGTTATATCAGGACTGAATCGGCACAACGAGACATAACGCCACCATTGCGAGTGCTGCTACCTCTGTATAGGCGTATGAGTAAACATGTCGTATAATGGTAATGATCGCTCGGAGCTGCCGCCGTTGATTCTGTGAACGCTGCCATAGTATCTGGAACAGACTTGAAAGTAGCGTGATTCCGCCGACACTAGTTCACACCAGCGTTCGTCCATCGGATACTGTAACTCCACGCGTACATATAATGCGAAATTCTGCGACACCTCTTATATAACCCAACGGACTAACAGAATGCGTGCTGTGTCAGAATAAACAGCATAGGAAAAGAGAATACCGCTCGACGCGCATCACACCACATCAACATGCCCCACTTTTTTATTAGGCTTTGAATTTCAAGCTCCTGTCTATAGCGCATTCCTGCTCTTGAAATATTACGCAACCCGATCGCATATACGCATAAGTGAGAAGCGTCGTTGTTGAATTTCTCTTTTCTCAGAAATTTACTTCTGCGGATTCTTGGTGCTGTTTAGAAATTTGAAGTCGATTTGAAGACACGCGTGAACGCTTTAATGAAAAAGAAAGAAATGCAGACACCGTATGACATCCTTCCTATACAACACCTGGTGAGAGGAATCGGATTTCTTTTCTGCGCACTCCGTGCCGCCTGTTGTTTTGCCACGGACGAAGATATATTAGATTTCAACGTTGCGGAATGTGCACTTTGTACGACGTGTTTGTGTGTTTATTTATCGGATTTTAGAAAAACCGAGCACAGCTCTGATGGAGCCCGATATCGAATGAAGGACGGCGAAGCAGTGGCACGTGCTTCTCTTCACAGCCAACGGGACCGGAGTAATCAAAGTACCGGTACATCTGGCGAGGCGTCCCTGGCGCAGAGACGAAAGAGAGATGCCGACACGGAAAGTAAATCACATGATATTTTGGAAGTCTGTCCATCTGAGTATGCTTCCGGACAAATCGGAGAAGAGGAGTGCATGCGGTAAAAAATCTAAGGATGGCACATTTCCCGTTACGAAATGAAAGGTGAGCGTAAACGAAATGTATTCGTAAAAAAATGGCTTCTTCGTTATGAGAACTACATCCTATGCGGAACGGTAAATGTGAAAATGCCTCCAGTTGCGTAACACAGAAGCACAAACGGGATTGAATGCCATTTTTTAAATATTTACAACTCAGAAACACTCATCGCGTGCATAAAGAAAGCGAATGATTGTTTCTGTAGCGATTTAAGGTAATTTTGATTAAAGATAAGATATTTTCTTTTCATTGCTTTATCAATTCTGCTGCCTTTTCTGAACACTATTTCACAACGCATATAAGCACATATTAATGCAGTTTTAATGCACACAATACATATTATACGATATTTAGTTATACAACCGAATCCTGACCTAATCTTTTATGCTGTCAGATATCTTCCCTCAGCCCGCTGCCCTTGACTCTGCTACAGAGGCTAGTTGGTTTAGCACCTTCGTTTCTCCGCAGTGCACTGTGCTTACTGAGGAGGCAAAACGCTGTCGGCTGTCGTTATTGTTGCCCCAACTTTTTTGTTTGCATCGTAACCTCAAAGCAGCTCGCAGAAACGATGATGCCTGTTAGCGGTGAAAGGTCACATGAAAGAATAAAAAATGAGGACAGGATGTGGAGAGTAGATTTGTCTTCCGCTGTATATATATATTTCAAGCATGGCTCGCTTCAATCACAGCGCGATACGAATTTCTGTCAACGAAGAAGATGGCAACAATGCAGGTCAGGATGAAGAGCTGGAGGGCTGTCCCTTTTCTTCCCTATTTTTTTTTGCCCCCGGGAAGACACAGATCAAAAAGTGAGGCCAGTATTCAGGTGAAAAACAGGTAGAGACTGATCCTTGTCCAAGCAGTGCTGATGGCGAACGGAAAAAGGGACGGACGGGTTTAGTGCAACACTTTCCCCTGCAGGTAGCCTTGGTGTGACTCCCGGATTAAGCAGAGTGAGCCGGGAAGAAGGGCGATAACCTCGCCAAGAGGCGAGGATAACCGCCTAATTCGCAAATGCGCCTCGATTCGACTCGATGTTCCGCCTCCGCCCCGAGGGTCGATAATGCACGCGAATAAGTGTTGGGAATCAAGAAGGACAACTCGCTGTTTCCTCCGACGAGGAATGCCTTGAGAAACTTCCCTTGTCGTGTCTGACTCGAGAAGGAATGAATAGAGTATCAGGAAGAATTAAGGCCATAAAATGGCATCTCACCGTCCAGCCCTTGCATATTTTGCACGTTCTGCCAGCAGCAGAAGCGACAAAGAAACTCCAGGTTCACAGCCTAGTAGAACAGCTAATGTGAACTGCATAGATAAAACAGCTGAACTTGACTCCACTCTAAGAGCCTTGAGCACCGATGGCGTGTCATCTGCGACGGCATACCTAGGTCGTTTGGGAATGGTGGGGGAAAACTTCTATTCGGGATTTGAGTGAAATTTATCTCGCCCACGGGGTTGAGGGGTGAAAAATTGCCGGCTTCTATGCTGCGCGTTGCTACACACGAGCGCAAAGTAACGAAATGGGCTCCCCAGAAGCGAATAGAGTCTGAATAACTAGGATCGTCCGCCGATGGCAAATACGGCTTCGGCGGTACTAGCGAAACTACCCGCTTCCTACGAACGCAGGGTAGTGTTTGAGGACCTACCTACCAAGAGGCACTAGTCACGGAATTCGAGCTTAGATGCTCGTACTGCTTAACGACGCCTCCGAAGCATTCGAGCTCTGTTATGCAATCCGGCATTATCTACAAGCGTCCCGCCTTCCGCAGGAAAAAGCGAGCGAGCGATCGGCTGCGCAGCGCGCTCCGGGACTAAGCGTATGGTGTGAAACGCTGCTCAGGATGCCAGTGACATGAAATTTGCCCGCGGTGTGTAAGCGTTGTCCGGTGAACAGCTGCGGCCGATGGAGGCAGCAATTGACCACGGTTATCCGACCACGACGCCAGCGGTAGCGGCATGCACGTTAGGATGCTAGCCGCGGTCGCCTTCGCGAAACCCTTACTAGGCAGAACCTCCGGCTCGAATAAGTTGAGGCCCTTATTCAGCCGACGTTCTTACACACTGTCCCCAGCATGGATATGATGTGCATATTCGTTAAAATTATTGCCTACGGAAAGCATGAAAGTCATACAGCGAGCAAACCATGCGACGTCCACGTTGTTTCCAAACAAACACGAAGCAGACGAGCCCTTGACGTAGCGTCGGTGCTGTCTCGAGATTCTCGCGGAGTGATTCGAGTAAAGATTGTTTTCTGAAACAAAAAAAAAAAACTGGCCTCTAGTACCGCTTGGAGCAGAAGTTGGAGTGTAGGCCTACTTATGAATTCGGCTGTAAGCCTTTCTTTTCTTGTTTTAGCGCTTTCTTCATATTTCTTCTCGTTTGAGGAAGAACTCCTGCAGGACTGACGAGCAATAGCAACACGTTCAAGGGCAGGGAAGTTGGCTCAAAAGGCGCGTTGAAGGAAGTCAAAGTCGAAATCACTGTGCCTGACACTTCCGATGCTCTGCAGCATATGTGTGTAGCTGTTTACTGGGGTGAAGCAGTGTGAAGACTTCGGAAAGATGGGGAGCTCAGTACAGGGCGGAGACGGTGGCTGAAGAGAGAATCACTCATGCACTCCGTACTCCCACACTCCTTCCTCCCGACTGCTCATCGATGCGCATAATTCATGGCACGGCCCAGCGTCACGCGGCTGACTGTGAATACCAGAGAGAGTCGCGTGCTCCGGCAACACGAGCATAGGCAAGAGAGGTAGCGAGCCATCACCTTTATCCCTCGTCCCGTCTCCTGTTTTGTTTTCAAGCATCTCTTCTTATCGGTGTCACATTCTTCAAGCTCGTCTTCTTAACATTTGCTTCTTTTAGTTTTTGCCCCCCCCCCCCCCCTACTGCGCTTTTGTTGCAGTAGTTCTGCCCTGCCTACCTTGGGTACACAAACAAACTTCGCGAAACTAGCGCTTCCCTAGCTTCCCATCTACCCTTCCTTCCCTGCTTTCAGTTTCCCGTACGTCGCCATCCTCTTATTTTTCATTCGATAACGTGCTGCACTCACCGCCACCACGCATTGGTGATTTCTAGCGCGTCCTAAGTCTAGCACGAGTGCGAAAAAGGATGCGCCGGTTTAAAGTGCGCAGGAGCCTCAGCTCTTCAGTGAAAGAGCTGCAGACGAGTCACTTCTCTACAGCTCTGCTCTTGCTTGCTTGCCGTCTCGAGTTGCTTCTGGAAGGTGTTTGGCTTCTTATTTTTTCATTGTTTTTTTTCTTAGACGGTAAGCGCCCGCTTTCACATTGGCTCTGTCTAGTATGGGGAGCATAGGCATGCGAGAGTTGTCAGGGAGCGAGGGAGATAAGAGCGGGGAAGCAGACGTAAATTGCGCAGCAGACGGTATCAAAGTGTAGCGCGTGGGAGCAGACGACATGCGACTGTGGAGGGGATGTTTTACTCCTCTGCCATGTCGTCTGCTGACGGGGCGTCGAAGAAAATGCATATTCGCTCCGGTTCCTTTTGTGTTTGCCGCGGCTCAGCAGCGGCAAAAGAAAAAAAAAAAGGACGTGTATGTGGTGGGGTGGAAACGCTTTCCGTTTACCGCTTTTTGTTGTTGCGTTCTGCTTTAAAGTTTTTCTTCTGTTTCCTCGCAGAGCATTCCGTTCCAAATAAGAAGGCACCGTTATCTGGAGGCGGCACCGCTCCGCAGCAAACCTCTAGTTGCAAGCATCGGAGTGAGAAAATGGCGCGTCTTAGACGCACCCCGTACGCAAGCACCCTAATCTGCATACGAAGGCGTGTTGAATTGTTGCGCCGTGGCGCAATTGTGGCGTTTCTCGCTTCAGCAAACCAGCGTTTTAGCTCCAAAGCCTGAAACTACCTTTCAACTTTCTATGTTTGTTCTATTTTTTTACTTTCTTCTAATCGTATTGTTTCTTTCTATCCAGTGTTCACTTCTCTCCCATTCAAAGATCCTTTCCGCTGTGGAAAGCGCGACATCAGGCGTGCAGAAGGCTGTTATGCTTTTTTGCTTTATTTCCCTTTGTTTTTGGCAAGGAGCGGGTTCTGTGGAGGAATCTTAAGTTGAAGGAGGAGCCGGGAAACTTGTGAAGCGCCTTGGAGAAGCTGACGTTGAAGGATGCTGTTTCTTGCAACTCGCTCACGAGCGTGCTGAGTCATTTGTCCCGGGCACTTGGCGACGTCGCGCCGTGCCCGACTCTTAACGCTGAACGTTCCAAAGAGTGCCTTGTAGGCCATGCATACCTCTTCACTGTCTGTTTTTCCTGCCTTTCAGATACGCTCTTTCCTGTATTCTTGGATCGACCCCATATGTTAATAGACACATTTTTTTTTTCGCAAACGGTACAGAATTGTCATTTTGCACTGATGCTCCAATCCGTCCACAAAAAAAATGCCTTGGACGAGTCCTACTTGCTTTAAATCGGACACAAGGGACCATACAACTAAAGAGAAGCTTGACTAGTTATCAGCCAGACATCACAATTGGCCTATGACTAACCTGGTTGGTCCAAATTAACTTGGGGGTTAACATTGTGGCCTCGATTTGTCAGCGGCTAGTTTAGCTTTGAAACGCAACTCATGATCAAGAAATCAGTCCACCTCGCCATCCAGGGCAGAAGTAGACATGAAATGTATTGCACAGAAGGCGCAGCGCATTCTAGAACGGCTCCTGGAAGGAAGTAGCCGCACTCGAGTTTTTGAGCCTCCGCCCTCAGCCCCTTTTGTCTTCTTAGTTTTTTATAGCGAGAAACAAAACGTGCTAGGCGCACTTCACCGTTTCTGAAGTGTGATCACCAACTTGATAAGCGCTTGCCTCCGAATAGTAGGTGGCGTCCACCCACGGTAAATATTGCAGTTGTGTTCGAATCGTCTGAACCGCATAAAATGAACCTTATCTGTCTGCACCACCGCCGGTTGCAGTCCAACTCGAGGCGATCAATTTTTTACTGCTGAGTATCGTTCTGGTGGAAAGTTTCCAAATTGTTCGAATAAAACCGCCCCATGTTCCGGCGATATTTTTGTTAATTTGCGGAGAATGGGTGGTAAAACCATGTAATTAATAGCTGTGTTTCAACAATCACACCTTTCACTTTGACCTGCGCCGCGTAACAAGTTCTTTAAGACGCTTCTTTTAATTTCTGTCATCTAAATAAATTTCAGGGAGTAACGATATGCCACCAGTGTCATAAAATCTTCCCTGGCCCCACGTTATACACGCTTATTACGAACTCCTTACTCGAAGCGTGAATTAGCGGCTCTCCTGCGAAAAAGAAATGGGGACCTGCACCTCACTGCATGAAATTTTATAACGCTTAGTGTGATCCTTTTCTGCACACCTTAGCGACTAAAGGCCACTGTTAAAAATTCAATACGCCATTCCTCTTCATCACCCGCCGCGGTGGCTCAGCGGTTAGGGCGCTCAACTACTGATCCGGAGTACCCGGCTTCGAACCCGACCGCGGCGGCTGCCTTTTTATGGAGGAAAAACGCTAAGGCGCCCATGTGCTGCGCGATGTCAGTGCGCGTTAAAGATCCCCAGGTGGTCGAAGTTATTCCGGAGCCCTCCACTACGGCACCTCCTTCTTCCTTTCTTTCACTCCTTCTTTATCCCTTCCCTTACGGCGCGTTTCAGGTGTCCACCAGGTGAGACAGATACTGCGCCATTTCCTTTCCACAAAAACCAATTATTAATATTATTATTATTACTATTCCTCTTTATCGGAAAAAAATTCATGCAAAAACGTTGTCGTCCAGCCATCCAGTTACAATCACTGAGATATTTTGTATAGAATTCGGTTCAACCTTTCCTGTTTATTTCAGTCAGGAAAGCCACACGCAATTAATGTTATTTTATGTCAAGTCTAACCCACACGTTCGTGTCCCTGGTTGTCGGTCGGTACCAATGCATCGGAGGTCCACCTTATAATGTACACCGTTGTGCTTCTTTCGGTACGCCTACAAAACTCGAAGATTTACAAAACGGAACATTTTTTTGCATCCAAGTAATTGTTGGTCCACAAACATCACAATTTTGTGCTTGTTTTTCTTATCTTTCTCATCTGCGTTTTTCTTCTGGTATATAATAATAATGGTGGCAGATTCTGAAGCAATACACCTATCAGTAGCATGAATTATGGATCTTCATAAAAGGTAACCCAGACAAAATGAAGACGCGATAACACGCACACCTATGTTCTGCTACGGTAGCAGCCATCACTTTTTGTGAAGAGGTACCGTAGTGGAGGGCTCCGGAATAATTTCGACCACCTAGGGATCTTTAACGTGCACTAACATCGCACAGCACACGGGCGCCTCAGCGTTTTGCCACCGTAAAAACGCAGCCGCTGCGGTCGCGTTCGAACCCGGGAACTCCGGATCAGTAGCCGAGTGCCCTAACCACTGAGCCACTGCGGCGGGTATTGTTGTTTTGTTGTTACTTTTCCCGCTTCATTTTTTCCCCGGGCTGCTGCAGACTCGAACTATCTACTCAACCTCATCGCAGCCATCAAGCGCTCATCAAACTTCGCCGAAAATGTCGCCAGTCATCTTTCGCTGTGTTAAATACTAGCTCCCCATGCTTTGTGTACCCTCAATGGGTCTTCAAGGCATTAAAATGTAATGAAATGAAACTGTTGCTTGTCCACGTGTTGTTCACCAAGTGAATTATAAATGTCACCGTCCACATTATTGTATTTTCACTTATTATATTGCTTGCTCAAGAAATAACTATTTCGATAATAGCTACCGTCCCAGAATTTCGGTGCGGTTTCTGCAAGATCAATGCCGCATTCGCTTACAGGATTTTTTTCATGTATTAGAAAATGTTTTATGCTTTCATAGTACGAAAGCGGTCAGCGTACCCTCGATATTAGGGTTTCCATGAAGATGTGTGCCTAATTATTAAAAAGGATTGAGTTTTGCGTTTCAGCCCCTCTCTGATGGCTTCTGCATAATTCCCAGATAAAGAGTTGTTTACATTTGATTATCAAATCTTTCCTCTGACAGTGCTTAAGATATTTCTAAAATGGTTTTTTCTCACGTTTTGAATGATATTGAATGTCGTAATTACTCGCCAGATGAGAGGCACTCGCATACTAAAAGACCCTTGAAGGTTAGCCTACAAAATGCTTCGAGATATAAATAACCGCAGTCAAAATTTTACTCTGCGTCATAAACCACCCCCAAAATTAGCACATCTTTTTTTCATTAAAGCCTGCTCTAAATCTGTACAAATTGTGATATCTTATTTCTTCTCCATTTTTCACAGTGATAGTCTAAAATTATTACTTTATTGTCGTCCTCAGCCGGGAGCTCGTCGATTTATAATAGAATAGATATTCTTTATTCAGACAACAAGGTCTCGCGTGCAGGGGCAGAAGGCAGATGTGATCTGCCTGACGAGGCCCAAGAAACCATCGCAGAACTCAGAATAGAGAACAAAAGAAACAAGAACTTCATGTACTTATTAGATAGAGAACGCACTCTAAAACAAAGTAAACAATGGGAGGAAAGTGCATAATTTTGGCAATGACAAAATTATACACTGAATTAGTGACAAGGTATGAATAAAGTCAAAAATGCAAGAAAATTTACTCAGTCAACGAAACATCAGAAACAATGAATATTTCTATCAACAACCCTTTAATCGCTAGAGCAAGAAACCAGGCAATATGTAGCATTCTTTTAAAAATAATTCTCGGATTCATACTTCTCGTCCATATTCGTCGATAATAACCTGTAATCCAACTGGCCAAACAGTGCGCCCATTACTTTTATATTCAATACTCCTAGTTCGCTCCGAACTCTAACGCCAGTACGCACGCAAGCTAGAGCCCCGATAAAAAATGCAGAAGCGTTAACCGGCTCCTGTGAGCAGTATCAATACAGCAAGGGTGATATCAGAAGCAAAAGAAGCGCACAGTCATCAACTCAGCTCAGGCGCTAGCGCACTGGGTGGGTCAAATGACGTGCATCCTGGTATGATACTGGTATTAAAACTCCTATTACTCCTAATCGACCCGGCCCCAGCTGCTTGCCCGCATGTCTACATCACGCGACGGTATACGTTTCCCGCTTTCATACATGGAGGCTTCCATAGAAAGATTAGCGACTGTTTGTGTTTCTACACATCGCCCTATTTTTCATTCTTTTAACAAGGAAGCATAACTTCAGTAGCACTGTTTGTTTTCTTTGATATTACATACGCCTTCCCTTGCAATCTTAAGGTTCATCTCCCCTTTTTCCCCTTCCTTCTCCGTACATCCGAAGCTGAGATGCGCTGCACTCCGTTCCTTGATCTCCTGTTTCCATGCGCTTGCCTCGTGGGTCTTCCCGGACTCGCTGTATGTTGCTCTTAATACATTTATTTGCCCCTGTTGCCAGTCTATCCTTTTTTTTTCGTCAACGCGTGTTTGATAATCTCCGAACCGTTCTTGCTAGCAATCCAATGCTATACCCTTCGGGAAGAACGGAGAT
Organism: Amblyomma americanum; assembly: GCA_030143305.2. Classification (NCBI taxonomy): domain Eukaryota; kingdom Metazoa; phylum Arthropoda; class Arachnida; order Ixodida; family Ixodidae; genus Amblyomma; species Amblyomma americanum. Next base: position 161,310 of record JARKHS020009410.1, read on the forward strand.
GAGCTGCTCAGGACAGAGCCTTAAAGAATTGGTTTCTCGCCAGCGTTGCGATGAATATTTTGGTTGTACTGCTATCCCTACCCTTCGTGTGCGCCTGCTTCTCACTTTCCATTGAGCGTGGGGCTTCACTGTGCAGGCAGGTTTTCCTAGGGGTGCCCGGGAACCAGGAACTTCATTCCCTTTTTTGTGTGTGCAGCGGCTGCCATTTCCTCCCAATCGCGTTTTATTCCGTACTCCCTAATCTCCCGATTTCGATAAGCCTAACTCATTGTTTGTTTTGACGTATAATACGAGAAATTAAACTCAACCAAACGTTTTCTTTGGCATGGTTTCCACTTGTTATGACCTTTAATTATTTTCCCGTCTCTTACCACCTGCGACATATCAAGAACATCGTTTAATATAACTAACAGAGTTCAGTCTACAGAGCGGCTCCATAAATGGCGCACAAAGTGCGCAACATTATTACGCTCGTTTTCCCCGCATGTTTAAAGCCCTTCCTTAAAAGTATGGCTTAAATTCAATTGTCTTTCTGTGCACTTCATTATACCCGTGCGCTGCATTCCTTTCCCGACGAAGAGGAAATAATCAAGCAATGCCCTTAAGCATAGTATGAGGAAACTTTATTCCCGTTTGTTTCGTCCATATTGCGCGGAAGCGACATTTCCTCTTCCCGCAGGTTTTTGTTACCCTTCTTTCTTCACCCTGGATTCTCCATAGCTACAGAGCTGCGGCACTTTTTTTTTATTCTTTTTGACTACGTGCTCGGGAACTCCGCATATAATGGAGTCCAATCCCGTTGCTACCGTTCTCGCTGTAGCTAGAGACTGGGAAGTTTCCCCAAACTTTTTCCCTATCCCGGTCCAGTTCGTTGCTTTCCCATCTCAACATCTTTCGTCTTTCCCCGTATACTTATCCGAGGTCTTTTTCTCCGATGCATGGGGACAAGCCGTGGAGACTTAGCATTGTCGTTCCTTTCTCCCAGCAATGCCATCATCGTGAGTCCTTCTGTCTAAACACAACATGCACAGAAGAATAAGAAAAGAAAGAGCCTCAGCGCCACATGCTTTCGGTGTAAGCCTGGGAGAAGAAACAATTCCGATCGGATGAGACCATGCCTGCCACCGCAGCCGCAGCCCGAGGCACTGAGCTCTTTCGTCGGCGTACTTGAATGCTATGGCGAAGCACCTGTGACCCCGAGTTGCCGTTTTCTTCCCCAGTTTCTTTCGAGCATAACTGTCTTTTGCCTTTTTACATTTTCTGCCCAAGTAACTCCCATACTGTGAGTTGCTCCGTCTGACTCGTACTGCTGCCAGTTCTGTCTGTCCCAGAAAACACCCGATGAGTTGTGTTTTCTTCACCGACAAGAAACAAAAACGGGTTTGAGAGACAAGAACAATAAAGGGAATGAAACAAAGAAGTGGGAAAAGGGAGACTCCGATGGGATATGTGGGAAATGGGAAAACAGATGCACGCGAGATAACAAAGGTATTTGTTTCTGGGCACAGCGGGGAAGCTTTGTAGACATAGAGAGCTAGAGGGAAAGGAGGGCAGGGGGGGGGGGGGGGGGGAGTTGTTCGGGCACGATGAAGAATGTTTTATGAACCCAAGCCGTAAACACGCGTGCGGTACGGCCGCGTTGCAACGCCTTTCGCGTTCAAAGTATTTTTTTCTTTACTGTTCAGCTTCTTTTTTCGAACTGTGGTGGTCGGGAATGGACTTTACTTATAATATAAAAAAGAAAGGAAAGACAAGCACCTCACAACGACAGTCGCTCACAGGGCACACGGAATCGGAGCGAACACTTCCTTGTCCCAGATCTCGGGTTCGTTCAAATCAATCACCCCCCTTGTTTGTATTCGTAGCGGCTATTGTGTAAGTATATTTGTTGTTGGTGTTGTTGCCTGGGTGCGTTTGTACAAGATTCGGGCGAGTTTGTTCGTGTGAAGCGCATGTGCGTGCGGCTGCTTGGGCCACTATATACATCTATACACATATGATAATTACTAATTCTCGTGCTCATCACATTGCAGCTAGTAACAATTCTATTTCGAGATCAAACTGGGAGGCTGCAGGTCACCAGCTTCTCACTACATTTCAGTCTTGAATCCACTCATCAAATTCAAGCGCAGTAATCGTGTACTACATGAGCACACTCCGGATTCATGGTCATGCCCAAAATCTAAATAATAACCTGATAGTTGCCCGGAACAATTTGCGCGTGACTGGAACCGATGCCCTCTGCATCAAGCTCAGATTCACTCCTATCATATGTATCACTACCTGATGCCCTACGAGTTATCAGGCGCGTTTTTTCCGCTCCCTATTTCCAATAGCTGCCATCGGAGGAGGCGGTATCTGTGGGCCTCATTTGGAAAGGGGATGCTCGAATCGCCTTTGTACATCGTCCGTACTGCGTTAATTAAACACCTGCGGATGACCGAGGTGCGCTCCCATTGTGCCGCTTGACAGCGTGTCTCTGATATGCGACGCTTATGACGCATGGCAGGATAGCGTTTCTCCACGCATTCTGCACAGCGTATGCACTTCTTATACCCACAGTTCTTTTTTTAATATATTCAAGATATTATAACTATACTCCACCAAAATGATCGAAATTCCTTCTTCTGCGCTTTTAAGTTTTCATTGCACCCTGGCTAATGTCCAACATTTAATGCCCTATGACATTCCTGAAGCAAAAAGCAAAGTTGAAGCCTTCGAAGGTCAACTGGTTTTTTCTCCATGCTCCTTAAACTGACATGAGTGCTAGGAGTTGGTTAAGCCTGGTTGATCACGTGTTGAAACGTACGTGAGTGCGCTTGCATTTATCTGAAGGCCATCGCGAAATCGGTGACACTGAGTATGGCTTTTTTGAGACCTACTGAAATGAAAGGACGTGGTGAGACATCAACCATGCTCACTGCGTAAGAGCATGGGTTCTGAACGAAGGCGAGAAACGGCTGTTTTCGCGCCCATACCTTTCCCATCTATGCTTCCTTTGTCTACAGTCTACTTAATGCTTTCATAGTGCTGGCTACAGAATCTCTTTATTTATATGTGTACAATATACATATTGAAAGATATTTTATTGCAATATTCTATTACTTCACTACAATACAATTACATAGGAATTGCGCTAGCAAATTTGATAACAATAAGTAGACTGCTATAATGAACAAATATATCTTTAAAAGGGATATAATTAAAAGCATCTTCAGGAAAAAAATTTCATCGGTCATAAAAATGGCCCATTTAGTGCAGGGCAGTGGTAAAAACCAGAAAACTAAAGCGCATAAATCCCATTGGCTGAAGGGAAGCGCCGTAATCAGGCTGAAAGTAACGTCACTTCCCGTAAAGCCATTAGCACTTGCTAATGCATCACATGTTTGTTATTGCACAGCAAACACATAAAGTAATTAGGTGTCCCTGTTAATATTTCCTCTGTGTAGTTTAGTCATTTTAAGAGGCAGTAGGTGGTAGGATTTCTTTAAGAGCTCACGCCGAACTTCAGCGAATTCAGATAAGATCGACCACCGCCAGTCAGTTTCGAGTCCAGGCGTCGTATATACTTTCGGCCATCTGAACTACGTAGCAAAGCATAAAACGTAAAACCTGACCACGCAGTGCATGCTGCTTCTGCTACTTGTGACGAGTAAGGAGCAGAAATACCGCGGTATAAATGAAAAATATTAAACGAAAAGGGATAAAAAAAGCAGAAAGCCAGCCGCCATTTGCGCGTCCCAGCATCAGCCAACGGACACTTGGAAGGTGTCCCCGAGCATGTCAGTACCTCGCTCATAAGCGCCTAAATAAAAAAGCATTTTCACCACCATCACCGCAAGTGAGCCGGCCTCAAGTATCGCTTACAAGATAAACTGAGCGGCCCTGCTGCTGGGTTGGAAACGAAGTTTTTCGTTTATATTTTTTTGTTTTTCGAAAAGAATGAAAGCAGAGAAGGCTGGAGCAAAGCTACATGCGCAGCTGCCTCTCTCCGCGAGCCGATCAAGCGTATGATTCGGTGAGCAGGAGGCAAAGGCAGGGTGACACATTGGTTTCGTTCTCCGCGCCAATGTCCACAAGCAGAACGCTCGCGAACACTCGTTTCAAAGCACCGGTGAGGAGACAGTTGTGATCAAGAACAGGAGAGAAAGAAACGTGATGTGCTGGAGTAAAGATTTCGCGCAGAGCGTTGTATGCATCTCTAGTTTTGACGTACGTCCCGTACGTGGCTTGGTAGATGGCCGAGTTTAGAATCGGCTCCTGCACGCTAGGCTTGGCTCTAGAGGGCGGGCTTTCAATCTTTGAGAGGAAAGTTTTGGAGCCAGAGGCAAAGAGCGCACGCGCGCAACTCCGGTAAAGCGATGGAGATTTCGGAGAGCGCGACCTCTTGTGTGCAAGCTGACAAATGTCTTCCGAATGCCAGCGAGGAGAAGAAGCTGGAGATAAATGGGTTGGAGACAAAGCGAAAAATCTTGGCTGATGCCGCGGCGTTCGAACCGGAGATGTGAGCGTTGAGTGTGGACCGGTAATTTTTTTTTAATTCCACAAATTCAACCTTTGACATAAAATGAAGGAAAACATCGTTGTGGTGACGTGTATAATCCCGTGAAGTAAGTTACTACAAACTGAATAGTTGTTCATTATACATGAAGGTGAGTAAAATATATTTCCTTCCAGTGTGCGTGAGGTACTATTTTCTCGTTTTTAATCCATTCGTTCAGCTCAAGGCACGCATGAAGAAAAATTTCCGCTTGCGTAAGTATGGGTGTGTGTGCGCAAAAGATTTATCTAGTGCTTATTTATCCAGGAGTAGAAGCTGCTGAAAGTTTCGGTTAGTGATAAAAGGTTGGCATCTGCAGTGTTTAGCAAGAAAATCAGCCGATAATTGCTTGGTGGTCACTACCGTTTCCCCTGACCTCCCCACTGCTCGTTGTTCCTCTACAACCCAATAAAGTCATAAGGTTGTCCAGTTCACTAATGACTAAGTTCTTATCCGCGTCGGAGAACGGTGACTCATATAAATCGAGTTCATACCCGTTGACAATTAAGAATTTGATGCTGTAGCTGTGCGGATTATTATAAGAGACGTTCCTGTATCTCGTAGTTCTTTGACTAGCACTTATGTCTTGACTGCCTGTCTCGACCTTTTTTTGTGGTCAGTTTGCTTTCTTGGAATGCCGGTGTGAATGCAACGAAGTTATCTGAAATAAAAATATCTACTTGCCGAGACTGCCCTGTGGTTATGAGATATGCTATAAAGTAGGAAGCCGGAGCCAGTAAATGGGTGGTTTACGTTTTGCTGGCATTCAAATATGGCTGGCGTGTAGAGATCCGAACCCACAACACCATACTCACAGGGAAATCGCCATGGTCACTGAGCAACCCCTGCGGGTGCGAGAAGAAAATCGACTAGACGTGCGGATTCTGTGCGCCCTTTACGCAGTGAAGTATTTAAGGCTCAGATATGAGCTTCTTGAAATACAGAAAAAATTAACGGTGACACCTGAATGCATTATGTTTTGGTAATGTGATAGCAAAGCAGTTGTGGGTTCTTTTACATAAGTGGTGGCACTGTGGTGACACCAAATACTTGGCGCGTCCCCACGTAACGGAGAGGCAAAGAGACACCACTAGACTTAGTTGGAACGAAACAGATGTATTGAAGAATTAGATATTATCGAGTATACGTGATACAGAGGCGGGGGTGCCCAAGCTTACATGCCGCAGCGTTGGCGCCGGAATCTTCGTCAGAAAGAACAGAGGGACTGCGGAGTTGACTTTGTTCGTTCGCCGAGGCTCAGCTTCTCCCCGATGGTATGGGCGCTTGGTGGCGCCGGCGGACCAACTCCCAGCAGCATTTCATCTCGGGCCTTCCTCCTCACTACACTGACTATGATTTCGTGTTTCTTTTCCCGCCAATTTGGTCAATCCTTCTATCCAGTCTGGAACATCTCTCATGCCTTCCTCTCAGCGTTGGAACCGGCGGCTTTCCCCGTCTTCCCCGGACCTCTAGCCAGCTACGGCCCCCTCCACTCCTGCCGTCGCTCCTGTCTCTCTTACGGGGAGCGCTTGACCAGATGAATACTTATAGGCCTACTAATAAAGGTGACGGCCAGGATGTCGGCCTTCCGGCCCCTGACAAGCCTTGGCCCCTGACACCCGATGATTCCTGGCGCCATACAGTCTCTTGCTCAAGCGCCTCCGGGGTCCCACAAAGGAAAGATGTCGCTGGAGACAGGAGTCCTCCGGAGATGCGCAGCGCACTGTCATAGCACTTACCTCACGTATGCGGCCATACGCGGACTCCACTTTTCTAGAGCCATTCAGCCAATGGTATGCTCCGGTCTGGTTGATGGAATGCTTCGGTCTGGTGACATCGCCTCCCTCCAGCCATTCAGCGAGCTTGGCTACCGAAGGCCCATTTTCTCCCGATTAGGCTTCTAATGTTCTCGCGCCAAAATTTTTGCAGTCAGCAAAGTGTAAGCGCGCTTGTGTTCCGTAATGGTGGGCAAAAGGAGTGAATCTGCGCGGCCATACCACCGCACGCGGCTTCTAGTTGAAAGTCAGATTTTAAGTAATAAGCTCGAGTTTACAATCAAACCTCGCTCAGCGTTACTTGGGAGCGAAATCCCCGATCTGCTGCCGCCTACCTGCTCTCGCACTGTGCACAAAGCTAGACAGATGTCAGGGCGAGATGAGAACACCGGAGCAGACAGTCACCACCGAAATGCAGCAACAAAAACAGTAGTCTAAACTAATTGTGATCGTGTCCTTTATATAATCACCCCAAAATGCTCTGTCCAGCCAACGAAAGAACCAAGAAGTAAACACATAAATAATAACACGGGGTCTTCCTGAGAGCTCGTCGAAAAAGCTAGCGTGGTTCCTCTCATCATGGACATAAAAGTTTTGCTTGAGCGACGTCGGTCAGTTTAAACGGGCATTCAGAACGGAACAAAGCTGCCACGACATCAAAAGGCAAAGAAAACAAATGAAAGAGGTTCAGATAGGGTTGTTAAAATCAAGATCTAGCTCGAGTGGAGATTTCCTCCTTCTAGCTCAGCCGCAAAAGGCGGTAAGGAGAGAGTCCATTGGTGCAGGCTTAGCCATAGCACTTTGTATCTCGCTATCGTTCGGCAGGAAGAAGGGCGAGAAGAAAAAATACAGGAAGCGAGATGTTGGGCGAGGGGAATTCGGAGGGGCGGAGAAAGGGAGGAGAAAGTCATCCGAGAAGCGCTGATGACCGTAAAGGACGGACGGCGGCTGCCGTTATAAAAGGAGCAAACACAGCCACCGCTGCGGCCGTCATCACCATTATAAGCTCGTTGGCTGGAACAAAGCGACGCTCTAAAAGGCTGCCATAAAAACCGCCTCAACGATGCCTGTCTGAGTGTAAACCAGGGAGGGAGGGTGAAATAAAACGATCGAAGCAATAAACATATCAAGCGATAAACGAGCAAGGCATTCCCCCCAATAAAAGAAAAGGGAGAGAAGCAAATCATAGCTTCCAGCCGCAGAAACTAAGCGTGTCTCTCTCTCAAGAACGCTGCGCTTTCCCCGTATTCACCATCGCTGCAACATTGGCATCGGTGGTGACAGCGTCGGCGACTTCTTACGACGCTTGTGACAAGAATAGAGAGCAAACAAATAATCAAAGAAAAGAGCGCAAAACGAGAAGGATCGATATAGAAAAAAGAGCGCAAATAGGTTGGCTGCAAGGGTAAATTTAACGGTGTAAGTGAAACGAGAGTGCAATAAGAAAAAAAGAAAAGCAGATAGTCATTACCGCTCGCACTTTCTCCCTTCTCCGAGAGGGCCTGCCGGCCCTGAGAGAGCAAGAAACTGAGCCGGCGCAGCAATCGACACGGACATCAACGCTCTTGTCCTTCTCCCTCTCTCTATCCTTCTGGGAGGGTTTTGGGCAGCCAAGCAAGGCAAGTCCTTGAGGCATCGACATCGGCAACAGCACGGACATCGTTGACAGCCATCGCCGCAGCACAGAGCTGCATTTAACGCACAACCTGCTCCATGTACGGCCAGCAGCCGAGTGCGCTCAAAGGCGTGGCCATCGAACGCAGCCGGTATAGGGAAAGAAGGGAAGGGCGCTGCGGTGTCGTCGTAGTGGTGGCCATACACCACTCCCCTTCCGCCTCCCCCCCGTCCCGTTTCTGGTAGAGGAGTGCGGCCGAAGCACTCTAACCGTCCTTTTGTCCACCGAGAGCTTTTAGGCGTAAGAGAAGGCGGGGTACAAAGACTCCTCTAGAGTTCGCCCGAAGCAATGCGGACGACAGGCGCGATGCGAGAATGAGGATGGACGGAGACATCATTTCCAGTTCGGGTCCAGCTGACTGTACCACCGCTCCAAGAAGCAGCGTCCGCGAAGGGGAGGTGGCCTGTGGCTTTCTGAGTAACAGATGAAAGGAACGCGATGAGTGCGCTCGTGATGAGAACGTTAGGGCGGCACCGGTGCTTCGTGATTCTAAGATGTTTTGTGACCGTCTAGTTGCTAGGGGCATTTTTTGTTTTCAACTCTCTTTCATCCGTTGTTGGCGCTGACCGTTGGTGCGAAGACGCAAGGGAAGTGGTCGATTGTTGCTATTTACAAGAAATAATTGTCAACGGGACCGTATCAGACGCATGAACAAAAGTGAGCCTGCCATTTTGAACATTTTTTTTTTACTTATTTCTTTCTCCAGCCAAGCGTTCGGTTGTCCTAAGTTGACCGGAGACGTTATGAATTTCTGTCGTAAAGATTGCCTCGTGCTTTTTCATTTCAAATTCCTGATACCAGCGTACTGAAGAGTATGATGAACGAACTGTGAGGAAAAGACAGGCACAAAGGCACACGGGAGGAACAGCGAAATAGGCACACTGGTGCTGACTATCACATGATTTTTTTTTTTTTTGCGTAGGCGCGAACAGTATGTAGTCGAAAAAGAGGGTGGTACATCGAGCGAGGCTGTGGAGTCGCATGAATACAGTGTAGAAATATCAGTTAATACAAGACGAAATTACTAATGATGAAACAGATTAAAACGATAATTTATCCATTCAAAGGACTTCACTAAACTCCGCTGCCGCGCATCCTCTCTCAATGTACTGTCTCCTTGTTTGACTACCTATTGTTTGTGCCTCCGAAATAAAATTCAGTTGATAGTCAGAGCTCGTGTGTATCAATGCTATGTCCCTTGTCTTTAGTCTTGCGCTGTACCTTCGCCATGCAGAACCAACTAGTACGTCACTTCGCTCTTGTTCTGAAGAGCAGTTGAACCGTCCCCTCAAGAATTCGCCTCTGACAGCTTGAGCCCTAAGATTGAAATACAGGGTCGTTCTCACACGTATTAAGTGCTGTCAAGGTTGTATGCCGCTGTCAGAGATCTGCTTTCTAACCTGGGAGATAACACTGAAGAAGCGAAACCACCGCAATACTTGCTGTAAGCTTGCATTGGGGTGGGCTGCCATGATCGTCATCTGACAATAACAGATATCTACCCCCGCTTAGTCCCGGCAGCAGTGGCAGTGCAGTATCTCACAACGCTTATGTAAAGTACTTGCACTTGGCGCCAAGCGTTGTGCCCTTAAAACTCTTGGCTTATCGGATTCTACTGGCGGTACATCCCTGGTATTTATAAATGATTTAGCGCCATGAGTGACGCTTATGAGGATGCGGATGGCGACCAACGCCGTTAAACGCACAAGCGCGAGGGGAGAGGAGTAACCGCTGAATTAAATGTGGGTTTTCAGCAACGTGTTTAAAACAAGCGGTACAAACTCATATGTAGAGAAGGGAATTGTAGGGAGGTTACGTGCCAACATATTTGAATTTCCAAGCAGGAACGCCTCGCATTTAGGGTGTTTTACTTTCAGCAGTGTCACAACCCAGGTGGCGACTGGACGTTTGACCATCCGACGACCCCACAAAAAGGGGTGTCTCGCTGGGAAAGTAAGTACCCGCGGAATTTTTCCCACGCTTCGTTCAGTGGGAATGAGCTTCCCTTTGACTGGTTCCCAGCAAGAAAGACGCCTTGGGCAGCGACCAACGATGGACAGACAACCGGGGAACAGGGGAACGGTGCCTTCAAGTAATTAACTGTGCCCGACAGAAGCCGGCCTGACCGGAGAGAGATTGCCGCATTTGAGGCCCGCGGCGCCGCACGCTTCACCTACGTTTTCGATGGGCACGTGCCGCTTGCAATACGGTCGCACCACTGTGCGAAGTAGCAGCGGACTTGCGATTCCTCCTCGCCAGTTCTCACGAGTGGACTCTGCAACGAGTGCCTCCGCTTGCTACGTGCTGTGCAACTTTTCCCATCTTGGAGAAATGTGTCACGTGCAGGATTGGCCACCGCCGGATGAGGGGCGTAACCTTAGAGGATTTAAGGAGCGTGCTGAGTGAGGACGAATGCTCTGGGCCTTGGCCACAAGGCTCATCGAGTCGGTCGACGCTTGAACTCTTGATATTTTGACTGTTTTTCTTAATAATCTAAATAGGTTGCTTCAAAGTGCCATTAAACCCGTTTGTTATCGTTTTCCCTAACATCAAGTTCTATACTTCCTCAGTACGACGGTTCGAACACGCTACCCAACGAAACCGTGTTTCGAGGTAGCCCCTACGTCCACAACAGCAGATACACTGATTTTTTTACGACGAAGTCAACAAGCAGGCTTGATGCTCGCTTTCTTAGTCGTTTCCACTGGACCCCAAAAATATTCTCCATACTCAAATCATGTCCAAAGAAATCAGCCTATATGACTGTGATGTTGGTCCGATAAACGAACACATACATGAAATTTTAGGACAATCATTGTTCCAAGCACACAAAGTAGGTCATTCATTCCTTTATTTCTTCAATACGCTAAGTCCTGCCTTTTTCTTGCGGTATTTTGAAAGTCTTCAGCCATTCGTTCTACAACGCTAAGAAAGAAGGAAATTTTCTAGTGCATTTCGTCCACTTTTGACAGTTTCCTCATCACCCAGACTTCTTTTTTTCCTATGTGTACGGGATCCAAGTTTTGGGACAATGTCCAACAGGATCCATTAGGAGCCTACATTGAGAGTCCAACAAGAAACGGCCGAGACAGATGCTGCTAGCGAGGTCTCTACGATGTTTTTATGAGGAGTGGACAGGAAGACATGCTTCTCCCGAAGCGACGACCTATTGATGAAAGGACTTCAGATGATACTCAAAAGAAAAGCGTGAAAATAAAGCGGGAAATTATGAAGCCACCTACAGGTGTTCGGGGCGATTACATTAGCAAGAAATTCTGGGCAGTTACACGAAGAAAATGAGGACAACCTTCTAAACACACTGAGGAAAACGGAGTAAAAAGGATTGTTAGAATAAAAAAAAGCGCAAATAGGAAAAAAAACAGGAGAGAAATAACAAGGCTTCACATCGGCCAACATCTTCTGCGACTGCAAATCATACAAGTCCGCGCTTTCCCATTGGCAGTCTTTTGTCTTCAACTGGTCTCCTTGAGGCACTTATGTGCTCGATATCCGATACCGGTGTCCCAGAATTGCACCCCCCCCCCCCTGTATCCCCACACCAGAAACAGAACGACAAAGAAAAATATCTACAAAAAAGGATCCGAAAAAAATACGTGATAGACGCAGAGGCTCTTAGCCACAAGCCGTCGTCACTGTTTCCTTTTGTCACACCACTGCCACGGCATTTTGTCCAGAGCCATCGGCGGATACATACTCGGACGCTTCTGGCGCTTGTGGCGCGGCATGCCACAGTTTCTCTTTCTTCTCTCCGCTGGCCCATGGTCAGAGATATACAACAAAAAGCGTGGGGTAAGAATCTTTGTCCGATGCAAAGAGGAGTGCAGGACTGTAGTTGTTTGGTTCAGGCGACGGAAGGGAATGCGTGGGTATGAGGTGAAGATCGAAAAAAAGCAGCTGATTCAAAATCGATGCTGCCGTCTGCTGCTGCTGCCTCGTTCACTGCGCTGCTGCTGATAACAGCAGAGCCTCGGCGCATTACAACAGTGGAGGTTTTTGGGGAGGGTGGATCGTTCGAAAAGAGGAAGGGTGAGGTGGAGAAGGAAGAAGGGGATCCTGCAGCGTAAGTGTTTGCAACGGTCATGGCGATAGAGTAGTGGTAGTAGAATAGCAAGTATAAGGCGACGGGGAGCCGGATGGGGTGGGTGGTGGACAGCCGCTTCAGCGCCATTAAGCCCCCAACCAATATCCGCAAGGCAGGCCAGGAAGCGGCCGCTCGACACATGTCCGTCCGCTTTGTGACTGGGCGATAGACGGTGACGACAACGAGCGGGACAGTGTGTTTGCGAGGCAGAGTTGCGTCGCCGGGAGTGCGACAAATGCCGACAGATGCAACGTAGACCGCGTGTGAAGTGTTTGTGTGTACATTTACCGCGATGGCGCGTTCAGCGAAAGGGGAATGAGCAGGGAAAACGACGATAGTCACGAAGGCGGAGGTAGTTGCGAAAGACTGCGGGAAATGCTGCAGAGTGGAGCCGTATTTTTCTCTCTGCTGAGGACATAATCGAGCACAGCTTATCGTTCGGGGAGCACGGGTTGGGGTATGTGGCAACATTGCCTGCGGCCTCGCATAGCGCACATATTACACGTCGTTTCGACCGGATGTTGGGCTAGCTGACGTTGCGAAGCCTGTCTACAATCCGATGCTTTGGATACTTTCGGCTTCAGCGTGCTGTCATTTATATACTCTTGTTATACTTGTGGTCGGTAAGTATCTGTGCTGCTAATGCTTTTGTCAATCGAGGCGTCGTTCTCGTGCAAATAAGCAAAGAGAAAAGGCTCTCTGTGTTGTTGAGCGGAAACATTAACCCCCCATGCTTTTAGAAAGTCTATTACCTTTCCCGGATGAGATGCAAAAAATAGTCAAAAGAGGCTGGCAAGCCTTAATTACTGATTCCCTCGACGACTGCGTAAACCTAGACGACTTGAGTAACGCTTCGCAAAATGCGCTCGGTCGTGTTGCAAAGACGTTGCCATGGCACTTCTCGTGTGCGTGACGTTATTCACCAATACGGTCAACTCCCAAAATCCTGATTATTTATTTCGCATGTTACTTTTCTACAGTTCCCTTGAATTAATACGCGACTCACGACTAAGGGAGTCAGTACGAGTGGTGGTAACTGATGACAGAAGTGAAGCTGAGCGCGCTGAATATATTGATGAAGCCAACAGATGCATTGCTTCTCCTAGGGTTGAGGAATGAGTTTTCGGGGTCCAGACGTGAAGAACCCATCACTTTGGCAAAGCCTGACGCGTGTTCGTTTTTACAGAAAATGCAGGGTAAAAAATCCGGTAAAGGGCAATGGCAGAGGTGTTATATTCATTGATATTAAAATGTTCGAATATCTGAAATTTTCAGGTAAAGCATGCGGTGTCCTTTTCGGCTACCCTTCGAAATTGTGATGTCGTCTCCGATTTAAATCGAAACAGCCTTCAAACTTCTCCGCAGAGCAGAGCTTAGTTGGAGGCGCATGACTGTGTCATGTACGGAACCGGCACATTTCCGACGCATAAACGCTCGCTCTGAAAGAGGAACGCCAGCGCCACCAAAGGCAAAGCCCGCGAGCGTTGTTCTGCAGCATCGAACAACGCACGGCAGGGTGCCGTTGACGGTAGCGGAAACCTGGAATCGCAGCGTCCGTGACGTCCGATCAGACTTCTCCGCACTGCGCTGGTGCTTTGAGAACAAGCCTATTACTTAATCGTCGCTTTTGCCTCCATTTTAAACGATAGCGCAAAAAAACTTGGCATGATTCGCCTACACCCTATACTGTAGATTTCAATCCTTATATATCGCGGAATTCTATGGAAGTGGTTCAGTTGCCCTTAAAAAGTAAAAAACTGGTCTCCTAGGGATCTTGGGTGCGGCAAAGTGCAACGTGCCATAATTCGAATTTTAAAGGTCTACCTCACTCATGTGTTGCTCTCTATTGATCTCGCATTCTCTTTTGCCTTTGCTACCATGGTTTGTACAATGGGAACAAGCATTTCTGCTAGCCCGCCCAATTTTCCACTTCATGACTTCTTTTCCAGCAAACGGAACGCAAACTGAGAAAGAAACAAAAACAACCACCTTAACTCTCTCCAGAATTTTTCCGAAATCCTCATCGTGGTTGCTCCTTCATCGCAATGTCCCGTAGAATAAAACAATCTCTTTTCTCTTCTCGCAACGCTGCGTCCAAAAGCGCGATGCGTTCATTCGATAGCCTAGTACAGGAAGAGGGACGGCGCCTTATTCCGATAACCCATGGCTTGCTAACTTTCTTTCTCCATTCCCTATTTCAAATTGCGGGACCATTCTCCTGCTCCTTCCCCGGTGTCACAATGTCGGTGATAGGAAAACAGGCTTTCCTCCTTTCCCTGATTTTCTCCTCGTTAGGGAGTCAGGCAAGGGCGGAGGCGCCCCACCGTTCTATCTTGCATTAATGCGATGCGATCCCGAAGGGAAAAGGCTTCTTCTTCCCCTTTAGGGACGAAGGGAGGAAAGAGTCAGCGACGACCGGCGACGTCGGTCGGGAATACGCCACTGTCGCTGTCGTTACGCGACCGGACGAGCATCAAATTGGTCCTCGTGGCTCCGGACTTTTCGGCGCTATGATGCCTAAGCTTTTCATTCCTTTCCTTCTCCTTCTCCCTATAAACCTTTGCTTCTCCCTAACAACGTTTTTCTTTGCCTTATTTATTCTGGGAGCGAACGTTTTCTGAGTTGGCCAGCAAGGTTTTCCTTCGCTATCAACGATAGATTGGGAAAGCAGGGCGGCGAAACCTTGATACGCTGTTTGTATTAGTTCCTTCCTATGCTGATCGTGTTGACAGCTGGATGCTTTCTTATTTTCGTCTTTCTGTGTTCCATTTTCATTGTTTCTTTTATCGCTGTTTAAGCAGATAGTGGTGTGAGTTTGGCAATAATGGTAAGCGCGGTTGCACGATTGCCCCTAATGTACACGCGCAATTTCTGTAAAAGCACACAGGGGAAGACAGCGAAATTGCTTCCTTTTTGCGATGATTCATAGGAGGGACACAAGAAAGGAAAAAAAACTGTGCCATTCAGGCACACCACTAATATCACTGCCTCTCACTCTGACGCATAGAGACAATTTTAGGGCGATATATTGCCGTTAGCTTGCACGTAATGACGCCTGGTAAAGTGGTATAGAGACCAGTTATTCAGTTACTTATTTAGGTGTGAAGCACGTGCAGTGGTAGGAAACTCTTAGTAGTTTATAGTTTAACTACTTATGCCAACCTGGAGACTGAAGGAGACCTGCTGTTTAAAAAAATGTGAAAATCCTGGACATGCATTCTGCCTGGCTGGTTGCGGCGATGGATGAATTATCTGAGGCACCGGGAAACGAAGATGCCTTCCTAACGCAGTCGTTGGTTGGAATCCTGTTCGTGGACCAAGTTCTTTTTGTGCTGGAGACCGTTGTCGCGACAACGATACGACGCTCCAGTTGGCGTTCCCTCGGCTGCTATGAAAGAAATTGGTGCTCGCGTCTGCATTAGATAGACAGTGGTGTATATAGAAGTTTCCTATCCCTAGCACAGGGGTGGCCCAGTCAAGAAGAGAAACATCTTGTAGCATCAAACTACTGCTCTCAGATTAAATATTATTGCACAAGAAATCAAATGATCACCCATCAACGTCGATATTTCTACGACAACCAGATGTGCGGTTAATAATATCTCACTACTTAAAATGAAAGCTAACAAGAAGGCCTCCCTTTGCAAAAATTAACAGCCAGCATTGGTGGAAAACTAGGGTATCGCAAAGCACAGATCTTCTTAGTGATTTTTTGGTTTCACGTAAAGCAGTGACAACTTCAGAAACAACGGTTTTATTTAAAACGGCCCGTCGATAATGTTTGCACACATCAGGCACCAATCAGTTACGAGTATCTCATTTACGCGGTGAAATGGAAGAGCCAGTTGAGCAGCAGCAATAGCTGCAGACGCTATGGAAAAAAACCATAACTAGGCGCGACAAAGTAACAAGGACAAGCCCGCAGAACGGTCGAAACATCCCGACGCCCATTTCGACCGACATCAGCCGCCACTGAATTTGCATCCGCTTTACCACGATGCCGAAGAGAGACTGAAAAAGCTTTCGAGAGCATATTTCACCCCAGAGGCTCACACATTTGCACCCCCATATCTGCAACGGTTGCCTCTAGGGAACGATTTCTTTCCGACGCTTTTTTCGGAGGGAACATAATGCATCCGATGGCGTCCCAAGGGTCGCTAAAGTGAAGCGGGTTGTAAACTGCCAGAGACACATTTCGGGCACCAGTAATGCAGTTTTCCGAGAAACGCCAACATATTCGTCAATTCCCGCTCTCTCTGCTCCGACCTCATATAAAACGAAGCTTTAAAGAATATGATGGAGGTTCAGCGAGGAACGGCGGGGAACGAGAAAATGGAGTAGAGGAGGAAGTGAAAGTTCGTCGTGAAGCTGGGCTGAGGAAGAGGCAGTAAATCAAGAGCGCCGGTCGCGTCCGCGAGTGTGATAGTCAGGGAGATATATGTTGCTGAACGCCGTTCCGTCTTAGCGAGGCCAGCGGGTCGACAATGAACGCGTAGGCTTTGAGCGTTTTCGTGCTTGCTGCTTTTTGTATTTACTTAGTCGCTGGTAGCTCTGAGTGACTGCCGTTCTAAGATTATAAGCAAACTCAGCTAGCGAGTAGGCCACCGCCGGGATGCTCAGCCATTGACGACGTACTTCACGATAGCTGTGGCAGTCGCCAATTGCTCGATTTTGATGAAGTTCACGACAGTGGGAAAAAGTTCAACCCCCGGGGGTGAGTTGCCGTCTACTTGTGCTTCTGCTGGTGCCGCAAGCAACAGCTGTCTGTCTTTTTATTATTCTTGTCTTTTCTTCCTCTATTTCCTTCTCCTAGCTTCCTCTAAGGTACGAACGTTTGTTTTGTCGCATATTCCATCTCTCCCATTCCGCATATCATTTAAAACGGTTCGAAATAGTATGTGGCACGAATCGTAAAAACTGATAGAGAGCGTGTTCAATAGCCTGTTTTCCATTACAAGCATGGAGATGCAGTCGGTGCGTTTAAAACATATTACTGACGCATGCTTTCAACCGTGTAGAGAAAGATACTATGCTTAGCTTAAGCACAGATGAAACCGTCCATAAACCTTTAATGCATTTTGCCCTGAAAATAACTCGCATTCGAAGCCACTTATGTGGATGCTATTTAGCATGCAACATGCTCTGCAGTGGTGTCGGGGGCGCAGAATACGCATCGTGGAAATATCTGGCTTAGGCGTTTGAAGGCCCTGATGTTGCCGTTTTATCACAGCACTGAAGGGCCAAGAATATGCATCGATTTGCCAAATTCGTCTGCGGTGCTCCGCTTCGCTTCGTCTGCGTCCGAGCGAAGCGAGTAATCAGGCGTTAACAGGCATGAAGGACTTGCGCTCTCAACTCAGTCAACCCTGGTAGCGTCAGTAGACACCACAACACAGTGTATACCCTAGCGTCTCCATAACGAATGAACAGCAGTTTAAATTTCAGAGGACAGCTCCTCTTGAATGCTTGTTGTCCGCATTACTGGTCGCTTTTTTCTACAGAGCTTGACTCTGTACGTCTTAAATCGCTGCTATTGAGGCAGCCTCAAGAAAACTCTGCTCTTGAAAAGTTAGAGCAAGGGTTTCCTTCTGCAAGGATGGCCCGTTGTTCTGTGCACTTCGCGCAGCAACTGAACAGCAGAGGCTTCTATTGACGGTCGCACATAGGGGTAACGAGGTGGCAGACACCCTCGCCCATGAAGCATTCCTTGCGGACCCGTCAAAAAGATACCTTTAGATGAAACGAGGGTCTTCAAGGAAACTGCGCTCAACAATCTAATATCACTGTGGTGCTCACCCAATCAACCGCGTGGGGCCAAGGGAACAAATGGACCTCAAGCCACTCTGCTGCACCGCAATCTCACGGACTCTGCTTGCACCCAATGGTGGATGCATAATACGGGTCTGACAGTGTCACCGCTATGTACATCACGTGCTATGTGCGAGAATCTAGATTATTACCATATGTTCTGCCCAGGTTACTACGCGGTGAGATGTGTACTACTCTTGTCCCTTTATAGGGTAGGAATTCCGCACGGTTCATTTGAAGACGTTACTTGTACGCACGAAAACCGTACATATAGGCAGGAAGCTTCCAGCTCTTCTTTCAAATTCGTTCACGCCACTCATATGGACTCGACATGCTGAAAGAAGCAACTGACGTTTATTGTCGGTGTTTGAGTGCGTGGCGATGTCGGTGCGCTGTGTCAAATGTCGATGCCAAAACTCCTGCATTCAATATTTAAATATTGCTACGGCGGAGGAATTGCAGGCAACAAATCTGGCTGGCGGTTTAGTGTTGCTAAGCAGGAAATATTGTGCAAAAGCAGTTTTCTGCAGGTGGACACCACCGTCACGTACTGAAAGTGCGATTGAGGAGTCCACTGACCCATGAGCACCATCAGCGAGTCGGAAGCGACCCCGGCATGCTTCCTCTAGGCAGCGCCCCTACGCTCTTACGGCAAGCACTGCGTGCTGCCAACGATTGTTGTTTTTCCCCTCACGAAATGGCACATACCCTCAAGGAGGATTGGCCATAACCAGGAGGTGAGTATTTAAATTGCAGATTGCATATGGCAAGCCTGGGATGACCTAACAAAAATTGTATAACTCTGATTCCGTAGAAGAGGAGGTTGCAGGAGGTTAGAGCGACTTAACAAACTGAAAATTAGGTAAGAAAATCAGTAAAAAATATGAGAGATTGAGAGAGAGAGAGTAGGAATTGCAAAAAGTAGTTACCCAAATACGAAAGCTTATGATGGTATGAGCAGTACGAAAGCCTATGAAGGTAGACGTTTTGATTCTAGGAGATAATTTTGAACGGCAGAGCACACATTCCCATTGGTATGGCCAAGCGTAGAAGCGCCAAGAGACAGAACGACCGCAGAACACAGACGCAAATTGAGATTCTGCATTGGGACCTCTAATAGTCGCCTCCAGATCGATGAGTAGCGACGACAAAAGAGAAGAAAGTGCTCTGTTGTTTTGTTTTTTTACAGCACGCTCGTAAACGTTTTCTTCATTCTCTTGGTCAATGAATACCGTGTCGGCGTGAGGCTGTGGACTAGGTGGATGTTCCTGTCCCGTGAGAAGAGCGTTTGGCCAAATGCAGAAACTGCAAATCATCTTGCGTTTCGAGAATTCGTCCATTTTAGCGCCTAGGGTGAATATTGGCTCCTGGCAATTGCCAATGCCTTGTACCTTCTGAGCACTTCTATGTGCTCGAGCTCCTGGTAAGAGTTATTGAAGCGCTTTTTGATGCGTATTACGGAAGACCTGTTTCGAAAGACACTGATACCGAAAGGTAAAATATTGATCTTCTCGACTGAAGCAATATTGGAAGGTTATGTAAGTCTCGAACAGGCCAGTTCTTGACGTGACGTTCCATGGCACGAAACACGCATCTACATACGACAACATCACTGGAAATAGTGCATAAGAAAGGGCACAATTTTCAAACAAATGTAAGATTTATCTATTCCTTATAAAGTTCAAGAACCGCTTTGAGCACTCCACAGTGCCAAAAAAGCAATTTTATTCAGATGTTTGTTATAAATAATGGTAAACATTCCGGTTAACTTCCCTTTTCAGTGTGCCCTGATGTTCTAGTCTGGCACCATACCTTTAAATCAAGGAATATATTGCACAACGAGCTTGATACTTTTTTACGTTTACATTCATAAACGTTGATTTTTTCTTCATAGTTGTGGGATCTTACACGCTATAAAAACGCTGAGAGAAAGCTATTCCGAGAAAATAAAACCTGCAGGCGAAAAGGGAGCACAATATAGGGATGCAAGGGAACAAGCCTCTCCCGTTTTACCCTGCGGCAGCCAGGAATTCAGGGAATGCAGGAGGAGTACGAGTTCCTGCCGAGTCATGTGATCAGCCTGGAACGACCTGCCGCCTTACACGGGTGCCAATTCGGTACCTACGCACATCCATTTACTCCCCCACATCACGCGGTCTGAAAGCTCCCGTTAGCCCTTCGAATCCCTATTCCATCGTGGAAACTGCTTACTCGCTGAGCAATCCCTCTCAGTGCAATCGCCGAACTCGGACTCAATCTCAGTCTCCCTGAAAGGCATCTGGGCGGAATGCCATTCTGCGGCGCTTTTTCGCATGGCTGATAAGGGATGAGGTAAAGACCACAAGCGTTGTAGACGCGGTCATTTGCGCCAGGGCAGCGTGCGTCGAACATCAACGTTCTTAGCATGCGTTTCAAAGCCGCCTCAGAGCCATTTCACAGCATAAGTTTCCCAATCCCCTTTTCCGGCTAGCATTTCCCGACTAATTACTCCGTAATTACTCCTGCGAATCGTTTACGACAATTCTGTTACAAGATATAATAAGGAGCACGCAACCCATTTATATCTAGTTGAGTCTAGGCTGATAAAGACGAAAAACGCTACAGAGCACCAATGACCCAGAAACAGCGCCAATGATACAGAAACAGCGTACGAGCTGAAAAACTGAAATCGAGCGACACTAGAACTATACCGAAAGTGTGCGCCCAACCAGGTGCTCACTTTTCTTGCACATTTCTCAGATTCCTTAGGTTTTTAATGCGGTGACGGCTTGGACATCGCTGAGAAGAGGCCCTCACTTTCGCGGAGCAGTTATAAAAAATTACATTGAAGAAAATCCGCCAGATCTACGACGAACAAAAAAAAATGATAATATTTATAGGGCTGCAGGGTGAACCGGATTTTAGTGATAACATTTCATAAACTCCTATATGCAGGGGCGTAGCTGCAATGTCAAATCAGTCACACGTGCTAAGAGGAAACTTCATTTTTCTGGACAAAACTTGCAGCAATATGCGTTGAGGCTATGAAGAATAGGTAGAAAGTCACGTCGGAACATTTTGTTCGCAGGGAAATTCGCAGCTGAGGTCATTCGCATCACAAGCCCTAGCCAATCAAAGTCCACGCTACGAATATGAATGTAAGAATGTGATACTCTGCTGAAAATGAGCTGAAGATAAAGCGTTCTGACACATATGATCACCTTCAGCCACTTCCGCTAAGCCGCCGACGCTGCGTCAATACGTACAGGAGCGGAATGTAAGAAATAATAAAGCACGCAAGCGAATCAGTTTTGCAGCAGCTGCTTCAATCGCGTCTATTTCCAGCTTCGAAGTATCTCCAAAGATCAATTTCGCAGTTTCCGCCCAAAGCCCACTTCATTCCGCAAGTCTTAGATCCCCAAAAGCTGCGTCCTAATTGGTAGGAGAGATGAACTGAGCGAACGAAGCGATTCTTCTGTCTTTTTCGCAATGGGTCATTCTATCTTTTCCCAGTTCTTCAAGACGAGAGAGAAGCCATCGGCTGCTTAACAGGATTTTCGAGTGCCTGTTAGCGTTGAGCCATCTTCGAGCAGTACTAACGAGCATTTATTTCAAGTCCAAAACTCTCTCTTCTACTTCGTCAGTACGCGATAGACGTCTCAACAAAATTGCGAGTAAGAAAAGACGTCCCCTCTCTGCTCTCCCGGTTTCCCGATCTACAGACATCGAGTTGAGCGAGCTGTTCCGGAATCTAGGCCGGCGAAAGCGGCGGCCGATCTCCGTTTAATTAAAGGGGACAGCGGAAGACCTTTCGGAATTTGGGGAGGAAATCGCGAAAACCACATCAGACGTTTCAGGATATAGGGCGAGAGGGAGAGAATGAAGGTTGCGGGGGTGCAAGCTGGCAAAAGGGTTCAAAGTGTGAACTAGTTCGAGATAATTAGGGAAATGAACGCACTTCCCTAAAACGGTCAAGAAGGAGAAACGCTGAGAAGGAGGCAGGGGAAAAGGGTCAGTCCAATTCCAGCTTTTGCCTATCATTTTTTGTCTTTGCGTTTCTTCGTTTACTCGTTCTAAACTACTCAGAGATGGGAGCAGGCCAGCCGCCTTCCAAATAGGAGGGAAGCTGACCGCATTTTTTGCCAGATTCAGTTTATCTCTATCCCTAACTCTTTAGACGTATACAGGAATCGGAAAAAATGTGCCCTGAGGTACGAGTCGGCAGACATTGGGGGAATAGGGTTGAAGGAGGAAGTGTAGAGGATGAGGAGGACCAGTGGGGAAGAGAGCTTTAATTGCCCATTTGGCCCTGCACCAGTGCCCCTGTGTCGGAGGCTCTGTCCGAAGAGCTCGCGCGCCACCGAATCCGCATTATTCGATCACTCATGACCCCCTTTCACGCTTGACCCGCTTCACTGCCCGCATTGACGGCGGGGCGTCTTTTCCAGCATCGCAGTTCCTTTGTCCCCGCCGAGCGTTTTCGTTCGCGTCAGGTCCTCCTTGCGTTATTCTTTCTTTTTTTTTTTGTCTTCACGAGTCCGGCGAAAGACGTCGGCAAAGACACGGGCTCAAAGCGCCCTGATTTGGCCCTATCGGCGACACGGTTCAACGGGAAGTCTCAGTAATTGGCTTTCCTGTAGAAAGGAGCTGGGGGAGACTGAAGGGGGTGAGCAAACGGAAAGTGTTAGCCTCAATTGCCTGAAGACGTTCGAACACTGCGTGAACAAATTATGTGGCCCGCAAAGGTCAAGATTGGAACAAATGGTGGCTTTACCTTAACGCGGTATCTGCGGTGTAATTAAATAATTTAGCCCCTTTTGTCCAAAGGAAAGCTCACATTGATCGTTCCTGTAGTTGCAGTTCGGCTGCAGTAAACCGCATCGTTCTCAATGTGTTTGATCCCCAGGTTCTTGCTCTTTGCGTGAGTGAAATATAAAAACTTGAGATTTATTAGTGCAGCCACCACTCTAACCTCAGGATACCGCACGGTTTCATGTGGCAAGACGCAGTACAAGATTTACCACATCCCTGCTCTCTCCGCGATGTACGGATGTTCTTTTTATAATAATAGTAGCTGTGTGTACAGCTAGGTGTATAAAAATTTCCCCAGATAACTGTTTGTTGTAACGGTAACTTCTGAGTTACCTGGTTGGTCATCGAGAAGACAGTCTAGATAAATCAAGGAATAAGGTGCTTATGAAAATTCGTGCCTATTGTTTGTTGATTAAGAAAATAATCATTCTTTCTCAGTGTTCACCCTACCGATTGGACAGAGCCGGTGCACAGATGAGTCAGAGACTGCTCTTTTGTAACGAAAGTGTTCGCTTATGTTCTCCAGTGATGGAAAGCCACTCTATAACAGCGTCACATCTTAATATAGCTCTGATCCAAAATATGCAGCCTATGTCGTCTATAGATAACCCTTCATCGCCCTCCAGAAATTCAGACGTCCCCCTTGGAACCCCCGCTATGTCTCAAAACATCCGCCCTCTATTCCATGCAGGAGCCGCGCTCTCTGCCAGTTTTCCTCTAGATTTTCAAAAAACGATTGGACTGAATGTCTCCTTTTTCATTCAGGTTTTGGCATTTTATTTGCCGTCCACCATTGTAAATTTTCAGAGAAAGAAGTATGTTAAGAAAAATGGTCTTTGCATTGCTGCAAGTTTAGCTCCGGTTTTTGTCCCAAATTTTGTTGACTTAATTTGACAACTCTATTCGATGCAGCATAACATAACAGCGCGTTCTTCGTGTATTTATTTATGTTTACAATTTACTAATCATACTGAAGCTCGCAACCAGTGACTCGCTTCCAATGTGTTGAACGCCTTTGGTGTCTGTGCGGGGGCTATAAAGTTTACCAATGAAATGCCAAGTGACAATGGTATTTACTTTTCAGACTTAAAGTTGATGTATATCGAAAGCTATATCTGCTGAAGCTACTTACTCATAATTAAGAAAGAACTTTTGCTATATGCCTCCGCTCATTATAAGCCAGTAAAGAGAGGCATAGCCAGTCTTTACTTGAACAATTCCCTGCTGAAACGTTTTTCCTCACGCAGTGTATATCACCATACATAAGCAGCTCTTTCGCCCAAGAGACGCAGATTTTCCGGCTGACCTGCTAAGTGCCGTGGCCCAGTCCGTGATGAATAAAATAAAAAAGGAGAACGCTGAGGGTATTGGAAAAGCTAGGTTAGAAAGGAATAAAGACGTAGTCGTGAACAGTTTGCATGGCCTCTCACATAACCTGCAGAAAGTGGGGCAACAGCATGCGTGAGTGTGGTAATTTCTGCACCCAGCAAGTTGCCTGGTCGGTAATCTAGAATTACGAAGGGCAGAGAACGAAAGAAAGTGCCCTAATGTGGCACTGTCAACACCTCAACAAATTTGTTGGATGTGCCACACATGTCGCGTACGTACAACGTACTCCTCTCTTGCGGCAGGGTGTATGCGGGTGGCACCGGCGGACGCGGGAATGGCTGGACATGCGAGGATAAGAAATCAGTGAAAAATGTTTCGGATCCAGACAACATTCTCCGGCACTTTACATAATGCAGAAACTCCGTCACCGCTTTTGAGAAAAGTTTATAGTAGAAAAAAAAACAGAGACGAAAGAGAGATACTGGAAGAATTTCACGTTAGGTTTCAAGGAAGTGACACGTGCGTCATTGGGCCGTCTTTGTCGCTTGCGAATAAAGAATTGAAGCTACTTGAAAACTGTGTGCGCATGTAGGAATGACAGAATATTTTTGTCTATATGTTGGCTGCCTGATCGCTGATTGTAGTTTATGTTGTGTTCCTCGTGGGTGTTTCGAGCGCCTGATACGCATGTGTTGTTTGGTTACCCCGGTCGGCAATATTTCAATAAAATATCAGGTGGTTGTCAAGTGCTGTCCTGTATACTTGTTCCTTTTGTGTTTTCGTTTTTGTTGTTGGCTTCATTACGTTTGATTTACGTGAACTAACCCTCATGGTTACCCTGATCAACTTCCTCAGTTTCTATGCTTTACCCACTGTTTTCCTCATGATGAGTAAAGTTCTTTACTCCACCTTAATTTGCATGTCATAACGACCACTAATTTTCACACAGGACAAACAGTGCTACCCGACCCTCTGTTATTTCAAGTTTGTTACTGTTTCTGGACAATCTCCAACACTACTCAAGCGTGTCCGATCATCGATCTCATTTACTTACGTCAAACCAGGCGCGTTGGTTTTCACGCAGGCGGTGCACGCCTAGAAATAACACTGAATAACCCGCTGTGGTGGCTCAGTGACTTCAGCAATCAGCTGCCGAATACTAAGACCCCGGTATCATTTCCCAGACTCGACAGTCAACTCGATGGAGGCGAAATGCAATCACGGCCATCTGTTGTGCGATGTAAGCGCACGTAAAAGAACTTCCGGTAGTAGAAAATAACCTGAGGGCCACCACACGAGTCTCTCCGCAGCCCAGCTGCCGCTATGAGACGTTAAACACATCATACCATACGAATACCATACCATGCCATACCATACCACAGCACACCGTACTATGCCATACCACACCACTCCACACCGCACCGCACAGCAGAGCACCATACCATACCATACCATATCATACCATACCATACCGTACCATACCATACAATGCCATACCACATCATACCTTACCATGCTATACAAAAACAAAAAGAAAGTGAAAGGCGCTTCATGCTTTGCTTGCGAACTAAGGCGGAGAAGTGGTTGCAAGCAGTGGACAAGAAAAGGTCTCCAAGGGAAAAAGGACCACTCGCAAGTAATGGGCAGCGCAAGCTTTTGCATTGGCAAACAGGATGGGGAAGACAAAGAGAATGCAACAAAAAACACAAGGAGAGGGACAAAAGAGAAGAGAGGGAAGAGTACAGAAAAGACAAGACGGGGCCCCGGGGAGACTGCGGGATGTCACCTGGCCAGGAAACCGTGAGGGCAATCCGAATGAATCTCCGCGGGTGCTTGCTTGCGTGCGTGTGTGCGTTCGTCTCTTTGTGTGTTTGCTGCTGTCAGGAATGTCCAGAGATTGGTTCGCGACAGCTACTGCCATAACGACCGCGCCAACCTCTGTCCATGGGCTACGGCGTCCGTCGAGACTTTCTTGTCGGAGGTTTCGTACAATCTGCCTGTCACTCTGTCGCAGTCTTTTCCCTACAGTTTCAGGCGCCTTCCTTCCTTGCGCTTTGTTTTCTGTCTTCGAGGTAAAACAAATAATCGTGTCCGCTACAAAGCGCTAAGTCTGTATTGGCTTGGAGGCCGTAAGCCCCCCCCCCCCCCCCCAGAAAAAAAAAACAAAAAACAATGCAGTGTGTAAAAAATCGAGCTCTCTTTCAGGTACTCCGGTAATCATGATGGTGTTATCTATGATGGTGGTGATAATAATGACGATTATGGTCCTATAGCAATGATGATTTGATGCCTTTAGATGCCACTGAGGCGCAGGTAACCGCAAGCAGGATGACTGAAATTACAAAAAAATGCTAAATTTCTAACAGAAAGCGCGGAAACGGAGCCACTTGCTTTCAGCTGTCCACATAACTTTCGTTTGCCTTCAATTGGTTATGACATGCACGTAGGTGTGACCCGATCGAAGCATCGCAGGCCTGATATCAGCGACTAAAACAGCAGTGCCTGAACTATAATCACAAAGTACGGACACGCGGATTTACGGAATAAGAAAAGAAACGAAAATAAAAAAAATTATTGTGCCAAATGCGATATCTCCGTCCCTAGGAATAGAGGGGAAGTTGAGAATATCATAGGAAAGCCTGAAAAACGGAATGTTAAATGCCACACTAGACGGAAAGATCTGAGAAAGCTGGCGCATTCAGCACGCAATAAAATTCAGCGGTTATACACCTCTGTTTTGTTTCTGCTTCTGGATGTTTTTTTTTTCTAGAAAGCTCGTCAAAAGAAATGTTATAATAGAGCCTTCAAAAAGAAGGCGGTCTTCAATGCGGGCGTTCAGACAGGTTTTTTGTGTAGTTAAGTAAGAAAATAAACGAGAAGGCACAGATAGTAGGCTTTGGTATATAAACGCTGCAAAGACATAACTGAGTAGAAGCTCCTCATCAAAAAATATAGATAGGCGATGTGAAAATGGCAGAGCAACTGGAGGCGAGGAGCTGGCTGACCAGAAAACTGAACCATGCAGTACAAGTTCAAATGACGCAAGAACCGCAACCCAACAAATTTCAGGGTTTTTTTTTTTTTAATGGTTTAGACAGGAGAGAAGAAACGAGAACCACTATCAAAAGCAAGCGACTCGCCAGCAAAAGAAGTCACGCTCTCGTGGTAACTAAAAAAAAATGCAAAGAACAATTGTTCTCAGAGAAAAAAAAGGGGGCAAAATAAAAACGACCGTGTTGTTTCGCGACGCTGGAGAACGACTAACGCATTGCACGCAGGCCTCAGGCGAAGAAGTCGACACATAGAAGGCAGCTTACTGGCGTATTGAAATGGCAGCACTTACGAGAAAGTGGCGCACAGAGAACTGTGAGGCGTAAGGTAGATTGTAAAGAAATGAAAAGGAGCTGACATGTGTCACCGCACCTTCGCCCTCAACGCTCCTCGGCACTCTTCCTTTCGAAGTTAGGAAAGGGGAATAACATGCCCTAGGGGTCAGCCGAATGGAGTGCGGCTGCAAAGCAGGCCGAAGGAAGAATGAGGCAACAAGTGAACGGCCGCGCATAAACCGGACTGAAGAACAGGAATAGGCACAAAACTATAGTCAAAAGGTATCCAACAGTCATTGAAAGAAAGGAAAGCATAGGGAATACTTTTTTTAAACACGGCAGTAATGTGGGCTCGTTGGTTGTACATTTGGTGTTATTCACACGAAAAAAAAAACTTTTTTAAATTTGGCACCCGCCGTGGTGGCTCAGTGGTTAGGACGCTTGGCTACTGATCCGGAGTTCCCGGGCTCGAACCCGACCGCGGCTGCAGCGTTTCGATGGAGGCGAGACGCTAAGGTGCCCGTGTGCTGTGCGATATCAGTGCACGTTAAATATCCCCAGGTGGTCGAAATAATTCAGGAGCCCTCCACTACGTCACCTCTTTCTTCCTTCTTTCGTTCCCTCCTTTATCCCTAGCTTACGGCGCGGTTCAGGTGTCCAACGATATATGAGACAGACACTGCGCCATTTCCTTTCCCCAAAAACGAATTATATATTAAATTTGAGGTGTCATTGAATTGGAAAGTAGTAGTGTAAGCTTTTCTTAGCTGATAGATAATTGATTAGAAAATATACAAGGAAAAAGAACCACATGCTACCAGTTGGAGTCGAACCTATGACCTCTGCATTTCGTGTACGGTGTTTAAGCTGCTGAGCTGCGGCGGAGGCTGGCGAACCTTCTACATTGAGTGTATTCGTGTAGCATGTAACCTAACCTTGAGAGCGCTCACCAGCGCCATCTTAATTCAATGCGCCGGACACGCTATGGACAAATGCAATCAGTTCTTTCTTAATTTTTACGATTAAAAACGGATGCAGTGCTAATTTCCTATTTATAAACACCACAAACGAAAAATCGCAGTCCTTCAAGCTTTCCTTCAATTTCGGTGACTGTTGGCTTCCTTAAAATGTGTGTCGTAACAAGACCCTCATAACCCTGCTGTCGTTTGCTCATCACAAATATAGAGAGTGACCAGCGGAATATGTCAACATGATGCGGCAGGGAAAAATACAAATGTGACAAATGCTATGTTAGGAAAATTGGGCGAATTTCGTTGCGTTAGAGTGAACAATAATTGCCTTCCGTTGTAAGAAGTATAGAAAGAAAAAATAAGAAGTCCCCGAAATATATAGTGCTTCTAATGGGTAATGAAGGGAATCTCGATTTAATTTCGTCGTTACCTGTCGCTGTCGATGAGGTGTTGACGTCACGCTACGATATCCCGCTATGAAACTACGGAGCAGGCGGAACGAGATTGCTAGCCATGGCAATCGGAGTTGCGAGAACCCGAGCATCTAATTTCTTGTGATCATGACATCGTTAGTCGTTATTCCACCGCATGAGTGTTACTTACATCTCGGGCGCTCAGAGCTATAAGCAGGATAACATCCGACGCTTTTGACAGTGGCCGAAGTATGCAATCGCAGCGCGAAACATTGTCAGCGCAACTTCGATTAGGTTTTGGCATTCATTTCGCCCTTTCTAACACTGCCCGCACAGTGGTCAATACATAAGCACGCACAACCTCACTGTCCATTTAGCATTGGGGACTGATGTAGAGAAAAAACGAGGGACACCCTTGCTTGAGCAAGATGCAGTGAGTATCTGCCTTGATCTGGGCGTCAGTGAATCCGCACTTTCATGTTAAGTTCGAACATTTGCATTACGTTGTCCACATTCAACTTGCTGAAAACCACTGTTGGGTCTTTTCTGCTAATATTAAGGATTTTATCGGGCTATAAGGCAGGTTGTCGGTGCATGGTAAAAGCTCACAATGCCGTGATGTGCTGAAGCATAGAAATATTTCATGCTGACACTTATATTTGTTTGTGTGCGTCGACGTAACTTCCGTAGTTATTTACCTTTTGTCTCGCTCCATCTTATCTCTAACCCCTTTTGGTTGTGTTGTCAATTCCTTTAAGAACTTACTTCCTATTTTGGGTGAAACGCCTCGCTGCATTCAAACTAATACAGTGGAGCGCAAAGGGCGGTGAGGTTAAATGACGGATGGTATGGCGAAAGGCTTTGGTTCTGGAATATAATTGCGCGTAATTTGGCATCTTGTGACGAGTGAAAGAGGCACAAACGAGTACTCATTCTGAATCTTGAACTCAAATAAATTTTCACCAAAATTTATGGCCGTGGTCGACTGCTTAGGTCAAACTAAATACATACCGAAACGATGCTTCAGACTGCACGCTTTTTTTTATGTGACATAAATATTCCTTTCAAATGCGCACTGCTGCCAGAAATAGCGTTACTAAATTTTACTATCTGCCAGCTGCAGCTCTATTCAAAATGAGGTAAAATTTCTTGTGCAGGATGGCTCATTAAGGCCTCCCGGACGCCTCACACAGACGCCTCCCAGACGCTAGCGGAAATCACTCATTCAAACCCGATTTCCTTCCTCACTCAACCATGCTTGCTAATGTGACTTGGCTCATCTTCCCCTCCAGCATTCGTTTCCTTTCGGTTTGCTCAGAAAAGTCCGCTGAGCCGCGCCTTTCATTCATTCAGCGACGACTTCGTACGAAGCTTGCCACTCATTACCCCCATTTGCCGTTCGCAACGCGACCGCATTACCACTCGTCCCTCAGTAAACGACGACACATGTCAGCCTTCCACCCTCATCGCCACTTCCCATCCGACATCATCTTCTGCTTCCACTTTTTCTTCCCGCGACATATGAGCGGAAATGGTAAACGGAACAAGAGAAGAAGCTGGGAGAAGTTAGACGACGCCCTCCTGCATTGCATGGCTGGGAAAGCGACACCACCCCCAGCCCTCCTCTCCCCCTCCCCGCTAACTCTCGGCCAATATGCGTCTGCTCTGCTTTCCCACTGCTTCCCCTTCCGTTCCTTTTGTCACGTCAGGCGGCAGCCGCAGAAAGTACGAAGCCAGAGCGACAGGGAAAAAGGGGAACTGCCTGCTTAATGGGGACGGACATGGCGATGTGCTCCTATTCCTTTTTTACCTCACTTCTTCCCCGCTTCTACCCGAAGCCGCCTTCTACACAGCCGTCGAGGGAAGCGAGAACAGTAACACCCGGGCTCGGGCGAAAAATGTTGTGCTTGTGTTCTTGTTGTTCGCGATAGTATACCTAGTTTTCAGTGCGAAATCTGGTCTTCAGGTGGGCAGGTTCAAACGACATTAAGCAGAGAGTTTTTAGCCGGGATTAGCGGTTGGAGGCGGCAGGCGAAAAGGGGCAGCATACCTGTACAACTGCCGAAGCCATGCACATCGTCGCGTTGTCAGGGCATATCATCTTGACTTGCGCGAGTTACATCGGACACATCAGCTTTGCGTTATTCAAATGTTTTAGGGGAAACCCCCAAGGTGGAGTAGACTAATTCCTTGTTACATGATTTGCGTTATGATATGTACCGGCGAGTTTGGTGCTTGTGCGTGCGCGTGTACCCATTTAAAATCTCTCGACTATATTGAGTTTATGAAGGAGACTGCGGACAATAGAGGCTTTTTTTTTAAACAGGGTATTATAGCAGTTCCTGTGACTCTATATAACAGACCGTCCTAATTAAGCAGCCGAGAACTTTCCCAATTAGGCTACACTTTTCACTATTGTGCTTACCGTGAAAACACGAACCGATCTAATAATCTTGACTGTTGTGTTGCGTTCGAACACAAGTCTGTGCAGCGGAATTTTATTTTGGTACTCAGTAGACACACGCGATCAGATTAAGTTTAAGCGTAACCGAATTTCAAACAAAAGGGACCTCAAAACATCAGTAAATGTTACTCTCTTTTTCTGGAAGCGCCGCGTTGAATCCTGTGAGAATTATTTTTTAGTCATTCTTGAGGAGTTTGGTCGATAGCTAGCTTTCCGCCTCCTATGCCGTGTGCGTAGTCCAAGTGTTGTAGTTTGCAGACTGTAGTTAAAGATATGCGGGCTGAACTCAGTCTGTACTGTGCTTAACTTAAATGTACACATAGTGAGACCGTCTCTTTCTTCTTTCCACATTATGTTGGCTAACGCTCAGATGCGCCATGTGAAGGCCGGGTGATCGCTAGTTGACCTCAATTGCATCCAAATTCAAATATTCAACATTGTAACGTCACGCTTGTGTTTTTTTAAAATTCATGGAATAAAAAGTAGCAAATATTTACAAATCTTTTTACATCACTTAGTTGAATATTCTCTTTGTAGCTATCGCAAGATTATATTTTAGATGTTGCCTGCCTAAACTTTGCTGTCCGAACCGAACCACCACATGTTCACGCAGCTGTCATTAGTTCCCCGTAATTATGCGTCAAATTTACTTCGCATCTCGACCGCAAACGAAAACAAGAAATGCTCACCGTATTTACGCACTCTCAGGGAAGCAGCGTCAATGTTAACAGCACCGATCGAAACACCATGACCCCGGACAGCAACGAGCCGATCGTATACGCTTGTGTGGCTCTTTGAAATCGGGCTGACGTCATCTTACTTCGTCTTTATTAATTCGCACCGCAAAACGTATTATTGAGAACGAATATAAGGTGGGTGCAGAAATAATACTCTGTTCCAACTTTTGTCAATAATTTAGTTCGCGCATCTCAGGCTGCACCAGTGTGCAGCTCTCGCAAATTACCTGGTTAAATGAGTATGGAATTTTGAACTTCGTTTAACACAAACAAAGAGGGGCACATTGACTAGGTTGAGCAATACTAGCAATGAGAAAAATCACATCTAATTG
Source organism: Amblyomma americanum (assembly GCA_030143305.2). Lineage (NCBI taxonomy): Eukaryota > Metazoa > Arthropoda > Arachnida > Ixodida > Ixodidae > Amblyomma > Amblyomma americanum. The sequence continues at coordinate 193,573 of JARKHS020009410.1, forward strand.
AATAGGTTATCAACAAAGTGCAGCGAATTTAGTCTAAATGTCTCTGCTATGTGATAATTTCGCGTTTAAAACAAGGCACACCAAGGCTCACCAAGGCACACAATTTAATAAAATTGTGTTTGGGGAGTCTAGAATGTATCAGCGTTACCTCCCTGTCTTCTTATGAACGGCCATTTTCGGAGCAGGACCGTAATGAAGGGCTTAAGGCGGTGATATTACTGCGCGTTAATCACCGATCCTGCTCGTAATTTGTGCCATTTTCAAAGAAGGAGAGGGGGTGTGGCAACGCCGCCACTCGGCGAAGAAAAACCCCTCGGCTTGTCGCCCTGTTACCACACGGGGCAACGTGAAACGGCAGTGGGCAGGGATATGAATTGGCGCTGCGACACGTCCCGCTGGGGGGCGGAAGGCTTATTTTCTTCAATAAATGATGAGGGCCGACGGCGGCACCTGCCATCACAGTACGGGTCCTGGGTAAGAAAAACAAGGTTAGAGCAATGGAAGATGCGAAGTCTGAAAAGGACAAAAAAGAAAGGGTGGAGAAGTCGGGCATGGGAAAAGGAGGGGGAGTTACGAAAAGCGATCCGCATGAAATCAATCTCCCCGACAGTGTAGTAGCGGCAGGCAAATGCGGTAGGGGCGAAGGCTTGTAGAGGTCACCGTGGCGCAAATTAATATCGACGTTCCTGACCACGCCACGCCCAGGTGAACCTAGGAAGGCGGGCTAACAGTGTCCCCTCTTGCGTGCCAGGCCTGATGTGTAGAGTTACGCGCTCTCGTGAAAAGAAAAAAGCAGACGAAATAGATGGTAAAAAAAAGTATCAGCTCCACGACAACGATGTAAGAGAAGCGCTGAATTTGGAAAAGCGGGAGCCAGCTAGAACCCGTAAAAATTGAACGTGGTGCAGTGGTCCAGGGCGAGTGAAAATTCTATAACACCACGAGCGTTACTCAAGCCCTTCCCTGATCTGCTCAGCACCCTTTAAATAATGGAAAGAATATAAAAAGGAGAGGGGGCGGTACCTGTTTTTAATACTATCGCGCACTTGGCTGAAACTAGCTACATATGTCTTTTGGTTTCCTGTAATCATTTTAATTTTTTTCTTTCTGGTCACAAATCTCGGAGCAGTGTCGACCAGCGTCGACACTGCTCCTGAGGACGTTGGACTTATGGTTTATGGCGGTTCAACGTCCCAAAGCGACTCAGGCTATGAGAGACACCGTAGTGAAGGGCTCCGGAAATTTCTACAACCTGGGGATCTTTAACGTGCACTGACATCGCGCAGTACACGGGACTCTAGAATTGGACGTTGGACTTGAGACATCGGACACCCAGGGCGTCGGTAGGAAGTAGTATAGTGCGATGCAGTACAAAGGCCACCCATTTAAACCATTGCTAAAGTAGAAGGCGCTGGAAACATGCTGAAAAGAAAAAGATCGCGTTGTGACCAGTGATGTGCGATTACTCGTGCTTTTTTGCTGCACTGCGATGCTTTTATTGTTTATTTATTGATAGTTTACTTGCATAAAAGGCTGTTCTAAACGGAATGGGGCTTCATTTTTACGAGTCGCCAGCGGTATCACCAGGCTGCAGTAAACGCCAAACACCGCCAGTAAATGGACAATCTTTCACCTTTCTACGTTCAGCTGTACCAAACGACTAGAGCGGCTCATGGATTCAGATATAGGCTCCTTCGAAGTGTTCTCATTCACCGTTAACACATTCGTTCCGCGATGCGCACCCGGAAACGATTAAACATAGGCACGTGCGCAATTCAGTTCTGTCCACTTATACGTGAGATGTGCAGTGTTTGGTAACCGCCGCGTTGAGAGTTATGATTTGCTGTTCAGTCGGTACCGGCCACTGACGAATCAAATGCACCTGCCAAGGACTTCATAAATACGTTCATCTCGAGACTTACTTAATCACCTCGCCCTAATCTCGACTCAGATATTATTCATTACTTTGAGCTACACAGCTTTTAATGCAGCTATGTATTACTTGCAGGATGTGAGCATATCCTGTCTCAAAGAACTTCCAGGGGAAATTGCGCTCTTTTCAAACATTCGTCGAGTTGCACATCTGGCTTTTAAGATACTGCGGATAAACCTTCATCAAATCCCTAATGTTCTCGGTCTCACGCATTAGCGAGTAACGTTGGCACTTTCCAATTAAGTGGTTTTGATCAACCGCCAGGGTTCGATTTCATCGAACTTGCAAAACGTTGAGCAGTACGGCTAAGCCGCGCCGATCATTATAAACGCCCAGTGGAGGATAAGTAGCTTACATGTGGCAAAGTACGGGAATGCTGCTTCCAGCAAGACGAGAACAGAGCACAATTCCAGAATGCTTTTCCATGAACGACAGAGTCACTTATCTTGTTACACAACCTATTATTGGCACTCCGTTTTATTAATCCAGTTCACATACTCTTACTAGACACGCACTAGCTCAGAGCCCACGTTATACATATATCAGGTCCTTTCATCACTGGTGTCTGAGACAGATACGATGAAAGAGAAAACCAGCTTTACACTTGTCAGCGAAAACGGCATATGATCACAACTGCAAAAAACAGGCCTACGTATTTGGAGACAGTGCAAGGACGGGTGGGCCTATGAGTTTACGCCAGCACAATCTTGTGCAACACATCATAAAGAGCGATGCTGGCGCTGCCTATTTTTCTATACAGCAAGCTGGTGACTTGAAGCATTTTGCAACGCCGGGAAACTCTGCAGCATCCACGGCCCTTTAAGCGAGAGGCCGACCGAGCAGATGTAGCAACGGCGAAAAAAGGCCCCGGTTTCTTCCTCCGTTCTTTTTTTTCTCAGACTCCTGTAACGGTGCACTTCGTTTCTTCGAAGCTATCAAAGGCGACCATAGGTAACTGAAGAAAAGAAAAACGTGGGCAGTTTTATATTTCGCTGACCCTAAGTAAAATGCCGTCCATGCGAACGAGAGAGGCAGGTCTGCCGCCTTGTGGTTATATACGGGGGCGGCTGGCATCTATAGCTACACTCTGTTTTCTTGATTTTTGCTGGACAGTATTACTCAAGGAAAAAGTGAAAAGAGGCCTGAGGCGCCCGGCTTGCCATGCACTTCCCACGACATAAATTGAACGTGTTTGCTAGCCTATGTACACAGAACGGAAAGTCGAGAACAGAAAAGAACCTGACCGCTTTATATAGATGGACATAGCGACGAGCCCAGAGAGTTGCGTATTATATCGTTTTTCTGTTTGTACTTTGCTGACGCTGTTTCTGTTGCATTGCGTGCGTTTCGATTTTCCTGGCGACAACTTTAGAAAAAGTATATATTAAGGATTAACGTCCAAAAGCGAGACACGGAGCTTGAGGAGCGCCCTACTGGACGCCTCCTGATTAATTGAAATCACCTGAAATTCTTGAATGTACGCTTACATCGGAGAACACACGGACATGTTTATATTGCGCCTCCTCTGAAATACAGCCGCCGCGGCCGCGATCGAACCCGCGACCACGCGATCAGCAGCCTGACGTTAAAACAGGTGGGATACAGCGGCGGGCCCTTTTGAAAAGGCGAGGACAGGCATTGGATAAACGGGCAAATATTTAGCTCTTTCTGGTATGAAAGAGGTTCGACCTTTCATGGCTTCCAATTTTTTTCTTTATTTGTTTTCCATAAAAGAATCTAAGACAGAAATAGCTAAAGCGGCGGTGAATGGCAGACAGATCCTCTCAGACCCTTTTCAATTTACAGTTCAGAGTGTCGATCCGCTTACTTTAAAATTGGGAAGAAAAAAAGAAGTATACTTAGAACGTATGTAGCTTCTGTACAGTGTCATCTGCATGCTTCAGAAATTGCAAGCGCGCTGGATTTGACAGTGAGATACAAGAGAACTCGACAAGTATGTCCGTTGTATGCGCACTCTTTGCGCAATACGAGTTCGCGCACTTTTCCGATAACAAAGTACGGGTTAGTTCGTGTTGGAGTCTGCGTGCTTGCATCGATCTATTAGCGGGTTTTGTTTCAGGGTTTGCGTCAGAAATAGGCATGCTGGTATGCCTGTTACTAGGCAGGCTGTGGTAATTCTGAAAAGTCTGCAGAGCACAGTGGCACGGGCACGGCATATACCTTTCAGAAAAACGCAAAAACGCCTAAAGTGCTTTCTTCTTTAGATTGCTTCTCTTTACATACATATCGTATACCGGATGTTTCTCTTACGTGCCATTTTCAAAAATAAGGCTTATAGTGCTAGAACCGCGCTTTTTTTTTTTCGGGATATGGCATTGGGAGCAGTGCAGCGCATCTGAATGCAGCTAAGACGCGTTAACTACTAGACTGGTTAACAAATAAGAATATTTATATTTTTGACTATCACGGTTAGTTTCCGTATATTTTGGGAGGCGGGAAGCCCACCGTAAGGTATATTCATATCAGTTTTTTAGAATTTACAAGATGCGGTTACCCTCGGCGCTGTGGGCCAACAAATTTTGGCTGTTTTGACGAGTTACATGCTGTGGGGGGGGGGGGGAAGGGGGCGGGCTGCTTTGCCCATAAGCTTCCAGAAAGCGCATGTGTCAAGGCGTGATGTAGACAAAATTTGTTGGGCCACAGCGCAGAGAGCACCAGATTTTTCGAGATTATAAAAAACTGATATGGATATTACATACCGGGGGCTACATGCCTCTCAATAAATAAAGAGACTAACAGTGAAAGCTACAGTTAATTATTCAATATTAGTTAACCATCCTATTGTTAACACGTCTTAACTGAACTCTGAGGCGCTACACCGTTGACGATGTTATGTCAATCAAATCACTCTTCTAACCTAAACGACTATTTTTAGAAATTGCAAAATATCTTTAGGTGAAAGACCCGGTATACGTATTTATGCCTCTGTACGAGGTCCTCTAGAGACAGGTGCTGAGAATAATTTGCAAGATTTAGGGTGACCTGCTTGACGATTTCTGCAGCGCATATTCAAGGCTTCTGAATGAGCATAGTTGTAAGCGCACGTTAGTATCGCGCTACATTCCGTGGTGCAAGAGATCAATCATTTCCAACAGTGGTACTGAAAGCTGACTCCAAATGAAGTACTCCCTTAGCTCCTCCTTTTGACGCCTCTCTGTTCCCAGAACTCCGCTCTGAATTTAGCCACGGTAGGATACACACTGCCAGCTTTTAACCATCGACGTGCACACCTCGCACACTCACCCGCACTGCACGTTTCTCGAGGTTACGCACATGCAACAACTGCGGCACACACTGCAGCTATGAGCTAGGCGAGTTTCGTGCGAAATATTCCTGCGATACGTGAACTATTCTTGAATGCTTCCCGCACTGGTTTTCTACACGCGTAGTATCAACAGCTATATATGCACACGTCAGCCAATTCAAATAATACGCATTACGGGAACAACCCTCAGTTGTACAGCCCTCAAATATTGGTTCAATCGTAACAACGTTGGTTTTTCCGAGGCATGCTTCAAAAAAATTCTTTCCTGACTGACGACAACACGGGGAAAACACCACGCGTTTACTCTTGCTAAATTGTTAAATATGTAGAAAACGCTCTATTAAAGCAATTTGCACTGCACAGGGTGGAAAACATCGCGATGGCGGTGGAAAGGTCTAGCCACTGTATCGTTGCGCAGGCGTTATTCCGCGACAGAATCCACGTTTTCGGCCAAACCAGAGCCAAGCCAAGTACGAAACATTATCATTCCGCCATTCCGTTCATGAAGGAAGCGCCCTTAAAGAAACTCGCATAGACGGTGGCGCCACTTTTCCTCTATAGGTAAATTTGAGAATCTCTATGCTCGAAGCAACTGAGGAATTCGTCTGCGCCGCCGTCTGCATCTATGCGCGGTTCGCTTATGAAACCGTTTGAGGACTCACTACAATGCAGAGATTTCTAAGCATCCGAGATTGAACGAGCCTGTTTGGGAGAAAATCTTGCGGATGCGCTAGCTGGTCTTGCTGCATCAGAACCTTGCGCAACTTGAACAAGCAACCAGGTAACCGAACATAGATGCGCTGTATTTGGCAAATCCGGCATCAAAATGGGCACTAATGAAGGTGCTTTAAAAAGATATCAGCTTCGAAATGACAGTGCATAGTTCTTAGTTTACTGTTAAAAGTACTCGCTGCTTCTTAAGGAATGGCTGCATACGTAAGCGCATTGTGAACTATGAAAATAATTTTCACATGTTTTGTTTGCACCTGTTATTAAAAGCCACTCTTCCCCAGTCAGAGGTAACTCCGGCACCCTCATATTTTGATGTTTTAAAAATATGTTGCCTTGAAAATTGCGTCCCAGACATGAATATTCTTTTCTTGGGTGCATTAGGGTTTCGATAAAGAAAAAAATACCACATAGGCGCACAGCAAAATCAGAAAACAACATTGAAAATTTTTTGTTTACATGCATTCTTATGCTTTCCTATGCGCCGTACCCCCCGCGGTTCACCATACTCGGCGACCGCAGCGCCACCGCATATGATCACAGATCGGTGTAGCTTCCTACATTCTTTATGCACATTTTATTTCTCTTTTCTTATATAGTGAGTGGTCGCAGCTGTTCACAAAAGACGGAGTGGCCGTCATTATTAAGGTTTATAGGGGTTTAACGTCCCAAAGCCACTACGGCTTTGAGGGACGCCGTAGTGAAGGGCTCCGGAAATTTTGACCAACTGGGAATCTTCGACGTGCGATGACATCGCACTGTACACGGGCTGCTAGCATTTCGCCTGCATAGAAACGCGACCGCCGCGGCCGGGATCGAACCCGCGTCTTTCAGGTCAGCAGCTGAGCGCCGTGACCAATGAGCCACTGCGGCGGCCCGGTCATTTTTCCTCGGCTCCAGTCCCGTGTAATATTTCATAATGTGAGGAACACTTGGCTAGCCTATCCATAAAATTAGCTGCAATAAATGCATTTTTGTAGACTGCCGGCGAAGTTATGCACAAAATTAACAGCTATTTTCCGACAACTTTGTGTGATTGTTATACACCTTAAGCGAACGACGTCATTCCTACTTTAATGTGAGCGGCCTCGAAAAACTCCCAGTTTCTTCTCTCAGCTGGTAACTAGTCTTGTTTCTCAGTCAAGAAGCACCGCTCATGCGTTTGGGTTAATTATTTTTTAACGCAGTACCTGCAGCATTTTTATTGCCGATCGATGCTTTTTTTAGTTTTAATGCGAAGAGAAAATAAACAAGAAATAGCATGACAGAAAACACTGCTTCCAACATTTCCTTTCTTCTTTTTCTTGTAGCAAATACATTTTTTCCTTCAACGCGCTCTGCGTTTTTTTTTTTCTCTGGGTATATACAGCAGGAAAAAAAAAACTGCTCTGAAACATAGAAACAACCTTCGCCGTACTTACGTGAAACAGAATTTGAAGGAACGTGCTTGCTCAAGATCTTCTGAGCAAGCACTTTTCTGAGGGCCCGTAATTGGTTTTCGACGACCAAAACTTTTCACGCCACAAATACACAACAAACCCGCTAACGCGTATCTAGCGGTGCAAACGCAAACACACGTGCGCACACATATATATGTGTCTGCGTGTGCGCAAGGATATGGCAGATGACGAGTTCGGGTGCAGAAAACCCGGGCAAAGCCGCTGATGTGGTAATAGCTATTCCCGTGTGCGGCGTGGGCGAGCACTTGCTTTCTCTTCTCGGTAAAGAGAAATGCGTTCCTTGTTTGGAAACCTTTCTTTACGTTGTTTTAAACTCCGCAACGTGCGAGAACCAATATGAACGCTTCGTTACGCAACCCTTCTTTGTTTGCTTTTTTTTCGTCTTGCAAGTTATTCCCTTTTTTTTGCTCTAGTTTCCTTTTTTGGAGCTTTCTTCCTTTCAACTTATTCCTGCCTTATTTAGCATGCTGACTCTTTTTCTTCTTTTTCACTTCATCCCCTTTGTAATTGAAGGCATTGTGCGGCTTCAAGGTTTTCACTTTGAGCATGTAATGAGTTTTTCGAAATACGCAAGGCAAAAGGTGCCGTAATTTTCTCGCTGTTTACAGTTTTCGGTAAGTTCTCCATCTTGTAATGTTTCGTGTGTAACCGACAGGGAAGACCATCACATCTGTAAAAGACTTCAATCTGTTTTGGCTCCTCATGGGATATTTGAAATGACCAGCGTCAGTGCCCAGAGAAAATCATGACTTCCTTGACGCAGGCAGGTTTTTCACCCGTGGTCAGATAGAGTGCTCCCCGGCTTAGCGTTCGTAATCGCAATCTATTTAGCAATAATGCGCTTCGGCGGTAAGCGTGATTAGGATAGGAGAAAACTATCAAAACTGCAGTTACCCGCTCATAAACTGTTTGAATACATTGCAGAACTTAGACGAACTATAACTTCCGTGCAATCACTTAATCTATTTTTACTGTTTTCTGCGTTTGCTAGGAGCCTTTCTTACTTGCTCAAATTCAGTTCTTTTCTCTGGTACCGCAGAACAGTCGAGGTTGTAGACAGTGTATGGCGTGGTAAGCTGCTTCTTTATTTTCTCAAAAAAAAAAGTGCTGTTCGTTCCCTCCAGGCGGCGCTATTAAAATTCTTTCCTGACAGGGGTGTGCTTCAATGGGGAAGGTATGATCACATGCGAAAATATCAATACTAGTTACAACAAAAAAAGCGGGCCTCTGAGGCTCGTAAATTGTGCCTGTGCATTTGGATATGGTCGAGAATTAGTGTAAAAAAAACGAAAAACGTGAAAATACATAACCCTTGACAAGGCGTGAAGCCTTTACCTGAAAACTGCAGCACACAGCAATACCTGCTCGATTGTTCTGTAACAAGGTACTAAGGAAGTACTGAAGAAATTTACAAAATTATTCACAGAACGAGTGCTGAAAGTCATTAGATGGGGGACGGGATAAGTAGCTTGATTGATGTTGTGGAAGTATTAAGGATTGAGAACAAACACGGACAACCTAAAGCGACAAGACTGACACTCAACACAGCAGAAGCAGCAAACCGACACCGGTAAGTTTTCGCTGCCGCATCTAACAGAGTCATTTTCTATCCAGGCATGAAGATTACAAAATGTGGGGGAAAAAAAAACCCGAGCACGAGGATAACGGAAATATAGATAAAGCAGGTCTGAACACGTACAGGACGAAGACACACGGCAAAATGTATGACAGAGAAAAAAATAGTAGCAAGTAATTAGTTCAGGTTAGCGCAAATCCGTGAAATACGACCACCTGAAAGAAGTCGTGTTCGCAAGAAAAAATAAAGAAAAACAGCCGAATATTAAAAACCAAGCGAGGTCGCTTACTGGAGGCGCGACAGCAATTAGTGGAGTCATTAGTGCGGATAATCACTCCCGATGGATACACGTTCGTTCGTGTTCCTCTCGACGTGTCACTGACATTCTTCGTGGACACGCTACGTTGCTTTATTTATATCAACGCATCTTTTCCCATTTGCGGCTCCGGTGCTTAATGCTTCCGTCCGCAACGGTTCTTGCGTTGCACCGACTGTCGGCCACCGCCTCGATGACTCTGACGACCTGTGGCAAGCAATAAAGGAACGATTTGGGGCGGCGTCATAAATGGGACGTGAACAAGCGAAGTACTCAGAGGCAAGAAGAAAAAAACAACATACAAAGCGTTTTCACCAACAATGGATTGCGTTCCTTTTTTGTCCGTTTGCTATTCTATTGTAGATACCCGTGCTATAAAACACGAAGAGACCTATTATGAGCGTGACCTCCTTAAAGTCCGTAGTAGTGGCTGCAGTTGGCCTGGAACCTGTTTCTGACATTATGTGACCAAGGTTAGAGCTTTGTAATTAGCCTAGTTTACGAACACCATTGCAGAGTCTGCAGATACCTTCTGTGAGAGGCAACAGAGCGGTTAAGCTCAGGCTTTCATGTTCTCTCACGTGGTATCGTCACGTCATGGGCACCGAGGACATAGGATGCAAATGAGTGGAGACACAAGCAACGATTGAGCATCCCGTCATAAAAAAATGCGGCAGTACAAAGCGAAGGGCGACTGCAGTAGAGATTTATTTATAGCGATACAGCAACTGGCGAAAAGCTGGGGAAGTACTCTGGCACTTTGCGCACGGACGCAACCTGGTGCCACCGAAAAAGAGAACTTCCACCTGCAGCTCTAGAGCCACACTTCGTTTTGGATTGGAGGGGTATTAGGGTTCGTATTCTGGCCCTGTGAGAAAGAAAATTTGTAAATCAATCTTAACGAGTTATTCAGCGAAAGCTGAATAGTTTCGGCTTAGCCATTTAGCCCTGTATTTGTACGTGGAATTTACATCGGCAGCCGTAAAAGGAAGTCTAAACGTTCCTTTGAAAGTCAGCGATGTGTGATCTGGCTGCCTGCCCATCGCCTCTCTCTCTCACTCTATTTTACCTCTGTTACTTTCGCTCTCACTACCCTCATTGAAGGTGGAGATTTTACTCTCCTTTGACGCCTGCCCCGTACGGCTGGCAGCAATTAAATTCATTTGAGTGTAATAAATAAAATAAACTCTAATAAAAATGTTAAACTAAATTAATCCACAAAGTAACAAGGTCTTACCACTAATGCAGTTGACTCAGAGGTATAGTACAGGGCTGTAAGGCGGAACCAAAGCTAGTACAGTTGCCGTTGTAAAGAGCGATTTTTACACCCGATGTGAAGCAGGCCTTGGCTTTTGCTCGACTTTATTAAGCCAGAAAATACTGGAACAGGGGCTGGAGGAGGGGGTCAGGTCAGCCTTGATTCGGGGGAGAGCGGGTGGATGAATTGCTGGATTTTTTATTTCGACTTGATTCGCAGTTTTTCTACCAACTTCTAGAGAAACTGATTGATGCTAGTTCGGAGTTAACCTCGGGAATGAGCTGTGAAAGGGGTAAGGAATGTTAGAAAACGCGGACGAAAATAAAGCAGGCGTCATAAAGAAGAGAAAGAGCGAAAAACAAGATAAATTTTCTCGCCAAATTGTTTCGCTATTTAAGAATTTCTGGGAGATTTATAAAGCAGGATTTTTTTGTTTCGTTTTTCCGTGTTATAAGAATAGGTAGGCACATTGAAAGGGAAGACGATAGAGCGGTCAAGCTTATCATGCTATAAAGTCGAATGGTGCGTGACGTCCATATTCCATTTTTTTTGTTTGCCTGGATGGGGTACAGAAAAGTTAGCAATGCCGATGGGAGCGCTCATAAAGGAATGGTTGGGAAGAGTTTTGGAAGAACGACTGGGATCTCAATAGCGGTGCCTCCACTCCGAGTGACGAATCAATGACGTCATCCGCTCGACACTACGTGCTTTATGTCCTCGCCCCACGCATTCTTAGAGCTTCGTAAAGGGGGGAGATAGAAGTTTGAGAATATAGGGAGTAAGATCCTCCGCATAGCATTGCATCTCTCTCCCCAGTGTCGTTATCCCCAACTCCGACGATCGTTCTCGCAGCGGCAATCTCTTTTATCACTGCGTCTCCGGCGAATGCAACGGCGATTGCCGAAGTAATAGAAACTCGCGAACAAGGTGAGTGTTAGGAAGAAACATAGAACAAATAAATAAATAAGCGCCGACAGCAGCAGATAAAATTGAGCTCATTCATTCCTCTCCCCTTGAAAACTCATTCCTCCGGAAGCGTTTGAATATCGCACCCCGAAAGTACATTATGGGTTGCTGTGTTGGCCCCTGCCGATGTCGATTTTATTCGTCCTGCGTGTCATTTTTCGCATTTACATTTTTTTTCAGTGCCCGAAAATCAATCAAATGCAATTGTCCCTCCCGACAGTGTTGTGCTCTCAGGCTTTCGTTTCCCATCTATTGGTTGTTGATTTTAAACCCTAGTATTCCACCTAAAGTGGACCATTCCGATGCACATAAAGTGGCACGTTTTGAGAATCGCTATCCCGATAGTCTTGGGCCAGTGCTTTTGCGCTGTTCTAAGGGCGCTCAATTGTGCCGAATATATTTTGTCGCAATGGAAGTGATGAGCAGCAGCAACACGCTCTGTGATGTGGTTATGAGGCGAGAAGGCGAACGCGTTGTGCATGTGCAAAATAAATATCCTACCTGTCTGGTGCCACGATAGAATTTGGAAGCCTTTTTCAAATAAGTAAAGCGGACTAAAACGCGTCAGGCTGATTAGCCCGACCACTGTGACGTCATGAGTGACGTCGTTATGAAGTCACGCGCACTTAAGAGAGAAAACAAATAAAAACGAATAAACATACGTATTCACAAACGCGAACATCTGTCCCTGGATGTCACGTTGCATAGTGATAACCGCCCTCTGATATTTTTTTTATTTATTTGCAAACAGCGAGCTTGGGTGCTGCCACACTTCGTGCTAGGTCATGCTGGTGCATCTGTACTTATTTCGGAACTTGCTCCGAAGCTCGTAGCCCCGTCGCGGTGGCTCAGTGGTTAGGGCGCTCGGCTACTGATCCGGAGTTCCCGGGTTCGAACCCGACCGCGGCGGCTGCGTTTTTATGGAGGAAAAACGCTAAGGCGCCCGTGTGCTGTGCGATGTCAGTGCACGTTAAAGATCCCCAGGTGGTCGAAATTATTCCGGAGCCCTCCACTACGGCACCTCTTCTTCCTTTCTTTCACGCCCTCCTTTATCCCTTCCCTTACGGCGCGGTTCAGGTGTCCAACGATATATGAGACAGATACTGCGCCATTTCCTTTCCCCCAAAACCGATTATTATTATAATTATTCCAAAGCTCGTAAAAATAAAAATGAATAACGACAAAAAGAGTCCACAACCAGAGAGCAGCATGAAACGTGACTACACTTCATACTACCATAGGCTATAGTCAGTTCAGGCACCCTAACCCGTCACCCAACAGTATGCGGTTCTTCCGTAATAATAATAATAATAATATAATATAATAATAATAATGGTTTTGGGGGGAAAGGAAATGGCGCAGTATCTGTCTCATATATCGTTGGACACCTGAACCGCGCCGTAAGGGAAGAGATAAAGGAGGGAGTGAAAGAAGAAAGGAAGAAGAGGTGCCGTAGTGGAGGGCTCCGGAATAATTTCGACCACCTGGGGATCTTTAACGTGCACTGACATCGCACAGCACACGGGCACCTTAGCGTTTTTCCTCCATAAAAACGCAGCCGCCGCGGTCGGGTTCGAACCCGGGAACTCCGGATCAGTAGTCGAGCGCCCTAACCACTGAGCCACTGCGGCGGGGTTCTTCCGTATGCTGCCCTCTTGTGGCTAGTGCGGTGTGAACACAGAAACGACGGAAAGAAATCTCGGTTCACAAGTCACGCGTGAGCTGCACTCGCTTCTTTCTGCCACGGCAGCGTGCTGCTATCACTTCCATGCTCGGTGACCCATACTGCTATCCGAGATTTTCTCTTTACCCTTTACATCCCTCATGCCCGTAGAAAGGCTGGCGTCCTACCTCCTTCTCCCATTTTCTCTGAGTCTCCCGAAACTCCCACTACGCTTACGCTATGCATTCACGGATATCTCTAGCGGGAAGGAAATGCGCTTTTGCAGGAGTATGTTTTCTTTCCTTTCTTGCCTCGAGTTGCAATGATGGGTGTGCCTCTGTAGCAGCCTACTTCCGGCTTCCAGCGGCCTCCTTTTCCCGCTTCCACCCAGGCCAGCGCCATCCCGGCGACCGACAACGTTCACACAAACTTCCGGTCGAGCCAGGAACGCGCCAAAAAGTGTAAAAGTGAAAAACGCACTGAACTACGAGCTCGCGCGCGCGAATGTAGGCGTGGCTTAGCCTTGGAATCCACAGCTCGGAAAACAACATTTGCTGGAAAAGGTCACTGTCGACGACAGCGCCGTCATCATCGGCGGCGGTGAATGCGGAGGCGACAGAGCTTGAAAGAAATATGACCTAGAAAGGAAGTAAATAAGAGAGAGTCAAGAGAGAGTGTCAGAGGACTTAAAGAGCGAGAGGGCGTGGTTCTGGGGTCATCAATGAAAAAGATGGAAAGGAGTACTATTTTGTAGGCTTACACTGAAAGCTGTTTGTTACGTCAGAAAAAAAAACTAAAAACCGGACAAGAGAACAGCACCCCGGTGTCGCACTTTAACAATCTTTCCGACCTTCGATATTTCCCGCATGATAAGGGAAATTGACTCAGCTAAGTATGACCAAAAAACTTAGAATCTTTCTGGAAGTGCAAGTTTACAAAACAAAAATGCAATACAAAATATTTGGTCACGGGGCCTAATTTTAGAAAACCGCCGAAAATTGCGAGCTTTCCGATCCGACCTCGGGAAACCAAGGGTTTAAATAGTTTGATTGCATGCTTATTCGTATTTCGCGCAAATTGCGCAATATTTTTTAAATGCATGACATGCCTAACGTAGCATAGCAAAAAGGGATTGCTACAAAACAAATATGCGGCCGTATTGCGCGAGCCATGTAGAAACAGAACCCTGACTAAAATATGAGACAATCTTTTTACTCACTGATTTCATCAACCCTTCACCTTCTTTACTGCAACGGTAAATTTCACACTCCTAATGTCGGGAGTGTTTCGCTAACAGACCGTGCTATACAATACGGCTTATGCTCATGAAGAATAAAAACATATTTTTTTCCTCACTTTACAAAGCTCTAAGCAGTGTGCTGGCCACTAACGGTGTACTTTAGTAATTTCTGGGAATTTATTCATTTTTTTATAAATGGTTTGTCACAATCGACCGAGCCCTTGGGATCATCTTTAGCGCCCGCCCTCTGCAGGAAGCCTTTTCACAGACTCAATAATGAACGCAGCAGTTGCCACGGAGCGTCAGATGCTCCAAAGAAGGCACTCGATGCTAGCGCCATCAATGATGGAAAAAACGAAGCAAGAACCGGCTATAAGCTGACAGATGAGGGCGCGTAGTACACAGATGGCGTAAGCCAGTGCCACGAGAGGATGCAAATACGAGGGGGAGGGATAGACTCGGCCAGCACTAATGGATGCAGCTGCTGGCTTGTTTGACGAAAGGAGGCTGCAGCGCCCATTTTTTATGCGTATTAAAACATGCGTGAGCCACTAACGCACACGTCGTAGACGACGGCCATGCGGAAGCGCGGAAGGCTGAGGGAACGCGAATGAAGGGTGGCGAGTCACAAAGCGAGCGTATGAAGAGTGCAGTCAACCCGGTATGAAAGAGAAGCGCAGTAGCGAGCGAAGGAGAGAGGACGAAGCTCAGCTCGCGCGAGCACCCTCGCACGCGTTAAGATGACGACGCCGCCATATTTCCCCGATGGCTTTCAGACGCTAATGGCTGCAGGCTTGTCTGCGTTTTTAGACGAAGAGCGAGCCAATTAAGCCACTCAACAGTTTTGGGCTTCCCAGAGATTAATGGATCCTTCCGCCCACATCCCCGGACTGGCATGCAGGCCCCGCTCTGCCCCCTCAACGCATTTTTCGTGCATAAGCCCCCGCTTCTAGCCCTGTCCTCTACTGCAGCGAATAGCCCGCTTTTACGCGGGAATTTTTCGGTCGTGATGATCACGTCGGCGCCGCGCCGACAACAAAATGCGCTCTGCAGCCAGTTTGCAAGCGATGCGGTGGCGGCCCTCTTGAAAGAGAACCGGACCGTTAGATTAGATTACTAACCAACGGCCACAATAGGTCTAAGACAAAGCAGCGAATGGCGGCGCATAGCGAGAGCTGTGGGAAGGCAAAAACGGGGAATTCGTCTGTTTCCACATCGCCCTTTCCGCCTCGCCAAGCAAAACTGCCCAGGGTAAAGTTTTGCGCGAATTGCTCGAGTGCTGGAAAAAAAGGCTCAACAGCTTTGGCTGGTTTTCATAATGACTTCGGCTTCGGCAGTCGTTTGACCCAAGACTCATCTGTTCGAGGGAAAGAGGAACTCGTGGGCCTTGATTATCAACCATCTTCTTTTGAAATGTCGGCCTCTTTTCAACTGCGAACCTGACCTGAATCGATAAAACGATCGGCGCAGCGAAGTGTGAACCAGGCATGTAGAAAAAAAAAATCAGGATCGTTTGACTTCGGTTCGAACTCCTCTCGTGAGCTTCCACGTAAACTTGCGGCAGCTTTCATATTGATGGTGCTGCAGCATAGCCTCGGATGCATGAACTTGATGCATCATGTGGTTGATCAATATATGCCTCTAAAAACGAACTCTATTTTGTCTTCTGCTGCATTTTGTCGAAGATGTGCATTAGTGCTGAAAAGATTTGTTTGAACGGTGGGGTGCTTTGTTGACCGAATGTGAACGCCCTCCCTCTCCGTGCTTCACAGCAGTGAGCGGACATAAAAATCAGAGCGGAAACGAAATTACGCCTATCTGTTCATTATAACTTGCATGAGTGCATTAAGGAAACGTCAGATACATGTCTTTGCTTGTTTTACCTACATTTTACCTACACCAAATGAAAGAAAACAATGACTGTGGTGTCTCGGGAAGCTGAACAACCAAGAATGTCTTGAAACAGCCACACAAGTCGATTGTAGTAGAAAATAACTCAGTTCTGCAGTAATTCTAAGATTATACATCCATCAGCAACTGCGAGTGGACACAACACTGGACAAACTCAGCAAGATTGGACACCGGGTGGGCTGTATGGTACGCCGCGTCTCCAACAAGGAGGGGGAGTACGGTGCAGTGTAATACTGCACTCGGTGCCCTAACGTCACCTACAGATGCAACCATACTAAAAAAACTGATAAAGAGAGCTCTTGCACTTTCAATACCTGCATCGAACACTCAATAACGGTAGAAACTCTAACTAGGAACTCAAGGAAGCTCACCTCACAATTCATTAAACACGATTAGCCCAAACACGCTCTGGTCAGGCACTGCTTGACAGGCTGCATATAGTTGTAAGTGTTTATTTAAAAATAAAAATAATAATGTAAGTTAAAAGAGTTTTGCTAACCCCGGCATCTGCCATCACTGTGGCGGCGGCACCTGAGCTGGGGCAGCGGAAATAAAGGATAGCAGGCAGTATGAAGAAGTGAAATGAAAGAGTTGAGGGAACAGCAAGAAAGGACTTAGGGAGTGGGCATATATACACTATTTGCAAAGGGTATGCATATACAACACAATGCGCGCATACAGGAGAAAGTGCGGGTGCCTCAGCTATGGCGCCGCGCTACGTTAGTCTACCCTCTCCCCACGAGAATGGATAGAGAAGAACATGGGGGCCGAAAAGCGGCGCGGAAAAGACGGCGTATACTACGTGGACACTACTGGCAGAAACCTCGGGTGCTGGTACACGGCCGCATTAGTTCACAAACACCGACAGGTCGACGGGCTCGCCTCCTGGCCCAACAAAGGCGGAGGAAGTGGCCATTGTTTTGGCTGCTTCCAACCCTTCTTCCAAACCTATCATTACTGACTTGCGAGGTGAGGGGTGTGCCGTACCTGCGATGCCGGCTCGGTCACATTTCTGGCAGGAAAATATTGCGCTGGATAATGCGGAAATCAGATGCTCCTACAAAACATTGTCTGGACTCCTGGCCACAAGGGTCGAGGGGGAAGTGAGGACGCGAATGCGGCTGCCCGAGCATTCGTTTCGCGGGTACCTCTCGCAAACTTCATTGATCAGAACTAGGGACAACTCCTCACCAGATTTAGAGAAATGCTCTTGAGCGGAGACACTTAGGATACGCCTTAGTAAATTAATGATAGCTTAATTGCCTAGTGCACAAGATTGAAGCCTGTCTTAAATCTGTATAGAGCTCTAGAGATATGTACCATAATTCCCCATGCTTTCCTCGGACCTTACAAGAAGTGCGTATGGAACATGCGCAGTTCAAATATACGCACAACGCAAACGTAATAGGTGAAATTAGGTGAAATTCATAGCAGCTTCAAATGGCGTCAAAAACATCTCCATAGGGATAATGTGAAAATTATGCGAAAAAAAACAACAAAAAATGGGTGGAAAAATGCAGGGAATGTACATGACTCCGTTTATGTTTTTGCTCTTAAAAATATTATGAAAGTAAAAGAAGCAGTAGGCACGTTCGTTAAGGAGCGTGAATCGGTCGTAAAGTTCAGTTGTAAATGGCTAGGTGTAAGCTGCCATTAAGCAAGAGATTATGAAAGGAGAGCATCTTGAACACACAAGCAGCAGTATATAGATCCCCTGGAGTGGCACATGTTTCCGTCGAATTCCAACTGATCGAGATTTCTTAGCTTTAAACTTGGCTATCTTTAGCACTCGAAAGTGCTAACGTTCTTTAAAGCGAGTGCTCTCATAATTCTCTTTTTATCATTCCGTCACGGCCGGAATAAAGGGCCATTTAAGGTGGAAAAACATTATTCATGCAACGAAACTGAAAGACAAGCTAAATATACACAATAGCAGCACGGTCCGTCTGTTCTTTTATGCTTTTTAACCAATCTCACAGATTAAAGTATTTTGGCTAATACCGGTCTCCCGGCAGTTTTCGTTATTGATAACCGATGAATTCCAGCGTTGAAGGCTGAGCACTCCTTAAGCGGAACCAACTGGAGAGTTCATTCACTTCTCTATTGCACCTCTCAAATTCACCGAGATAATGTGCTTCCTCCCTCATCCAAGGGCGTTAGCGTGATTGCTTCCGGCTCGAGCCGCTCTCGGTGGCGCAGCTCAAGAAACGATCTATTTGAACTCACCCTGATTGACGCATTTACTTTCCGTGCGAGTGAAGAACGCTAAACTTTGTTAAAGGTGTTCACTACTTTACCCCCCCCCCCCCCCCAATCCTCTTCCCTGTAGTTGCTTTTAAACGTCCTTTTTTTACTGTCTCAGTCATCCTTTTCAGGGTTCCTTTAAGGTTGCATCAGGGCATGGGGCCCTGTAGCTGCCTGTGACAGTACTAATGATGACTATTTAGCTCTTCTGAGGTCCAAAATTAAAATATATATTTCGATGGAGATAAAGTATTTGATGCATTCATCGTTAAGCATCGTTAAGACTGCATGAGGTATTTTTTGGCCCTCCAAGCCCTGTAGTTTTCATTATCAAATGAATCCGTAGCTTCATAATGACAACAGCGTGTGCGGAAATATGGCTTAATTTTCAGTGCCTTCGCTGCTGTCATCTCTTCTGTAATGAATGATATCAGGTTGGGTCTTGACTTCTATGGCATTGTGGACTGCAGTTCACTATGTTACGACCGGCAACTCTTCTCGGCGAGCCCCTGTCTTCAAGGCACAAAGAAAACAACACTCAAGCAAACTTATAATCTTTTTGCAGAAAAGTGTCAGATCGGAAAATGTGGTTTTCGGAAAATGATTATCATGAATGGGATAACACTGAGTCAAGAGAAAAAGGAATGGCTTTGTAGCTTTTATTATTTTGAAGATGATGATGATGAGTTTTAGTGGCGCAAGGGTAGATTTGGCCAGAGAGTGGCACTGCGCAATGTTTTTCCTTTCTTTATTTTTTCCTGAGGTGGTGTATAAGAGGAAGCCAAAGCTAAAGGCCAACGAGGGCTTGGTTCATTGCAGAGCTCAATGTGCAGAGTGCACAGCTATGTCAGCACTACACCTATAGAAAACTAATTTCCAAATTATGGAAGGTAAAATTGGATCGCTCTTTGCATCACACAAAAACAATGGAACACAGAAAAAACAAAACTATACTCACGGTAACATATGTGGGCCAGTATACTAGTTGTTTGGGTGTACGAATATTCCGAAATTTTGAATACCGAATCGAATATCCTCGTTTTAGAATATTCAAAAGAATCAAATTGTGTTTGTTCAAAATTATTCGGAACAAATCTAAGACGCCCTCAAGTTTTCGAACACTTTAGGAATTTTTGGCGCGAAGTTCCAAAAAGGCCTGACGCATTTTTCTTTCATGGTATACGAAAAACTAAGGATATGCGAATGGTGCTTTTTCCAAATCGAATCGAATACGAATAGTTTAGCTGACAACCAAATCGAATGCCAGGCTGATTTGAATGTTCAGCAGCAATGCTGGTAAAGCACTATTTTCTCAACAGCAATCCCATACTCACGAAGGCAGAAGTTCGGGCCATTTGAGTGAGGAATTCAGAGTAACCTTTTCGTGCCATGGCCGTGCGACGCGCGCCGCTCGCTAAGGTTCGTTTCTCTGTATTTAATCATTCGCCTTTCCATTTAATATTCAGTTAAATGCAGCGCGCGTGCTTTCATCCGATTTATTTCGTGTTTCGTTCAGATCGCACTGTTTGCCCCTATTATGCAAAAACCTAAATGCTCAGTCTGATAGAACAAGTCGCAGGACCAAGCTGAAATATTCAGAAGTTTCATCCCGCGATTCGTAAGTCGAAAGCCGCTTCCTGAAATGCTGCTAACGTGAGAACTGTCTAAAGCGCAGAAGCTTGTCAGACAGCGCGCTGTAGGCGGACTCCAAAGAGGTCGCACGCCATCGTTCGCGAGGTTTTTAATTAAAGCCGTCCCACTCTCGCGTAGCGGCATGACCCAGAAGTGCCGTGGGAGTCGAAAGCCCAACGAATCGTCGTCGCCCTCTCAAATTACAATGGCTCCCTGGTCATGCTCTCTAGTGATAAATTATTCGCTTCGCATCGTCTAAGGGCCAAAGTAGGTTAGGCTTAAGGAACAAGAAGATAACTTCAGTAATTTCTTTCGGAGAGAAGGAATAAAGAACAATAGCAGAGAGAATAATTTTTAGCACGCGTAGAAAAAGTGGCACATTTTTATATCTCACGCCTGGGTGTCTGCTTTTTACTTTCTTTGAATAGTATAGGTTGTGAGGCGACATTAATCAGGTGAATAAATAGGCTGCCGGCGAAGCACGAGCAACGTTCTGTGTTTATGTTCTAGAAGCAGTGCGAGAAAAATTCGCAGAGACCGATTGCGGCTATTCTCGGCTATCCGCAGCCTGGTATAACGAGAAGCGCGCGCGCGCGGCACACACACACACACACACACACACACACACACACACACACACACACACACACACACACACACACACACACACACACACACACACACACACACACACACACACACACACACACACACACACACACACACACACACACACACACACGCACGCACGCGCGCGCGCGCACACGCACACATGTACATGTAGATGTACATGTGTGCTGTACATGTACATGTACATGTACATATACATGTGTGTGTGTGTGTGTGTGTGTGTGTGTGTGTGTGTGTGTGTGTGTGTGTGTGTGTGTGTGTGTGTGTGTGTGTGTGTGTGTGTGTGTGTGTGTGTGTGTGTGTGTGTGTGTGTGTGTGTGTGTGTGTGTGTGTGTGTGTGTGTGTGTGTGTGTGTGTGTGTGTATGTGTGTGTGTTATGAGGGAAAGCAAAACTTAGGCCCGCTTCTAAAGGTCAATTTCAATTAATGACGACTCTTGGAGTAATTTAAGGCTGCTAGCATTATCGAGAGAAATGTAGCCTTGTAACAATTTTGACTGCTAAAACGATAAAGTAGCTAAGCCATCTGTTTAATGCCTGAACTGCCTCAGGTGACAAATGATTCCTGCTGCGAAATATTTCCGCAGGGCGTCTTCCCAATTTACGTCACTGATATTTGTTGCCTACCAATGGTGATCCAAAAGGTAGTAGTCGGGCCCTTATGAGCAGTGCCGACTGCCACTGTTACTTTGTGTTCTTGCTTTGTTCATGCGCCCAGATTACTATTTTCGGGTTTCCCGTGTCTAGGCAGTCGAAAGCGACGGGGTATGTGCTGAACTGGTATGCAAAAGTGGCCACAGGCTGCGAAATGCGCATATACCAACCACGTGCCTGAATACGCCCAGAGACATCTCGAAAAGCTTGAGCCCCCGAGTACTGGATAATCGGATAGAGTCGACAATGTTCTAGGTATCCGTGTTGGCTCAGTCACGAGTCGAGCTCTTCCCTTCTGCTTTTCACGGAGCGATCAAAGTCACTTGGATACGTGTCCCACATACAGCTTCATGCCATTAGCACGTGCATGCCATTAGCAGGTGCAGCCGCACTTGCCTCGTATGGAGTCTGTCACACTTGCGAAGCATACACATTATGTACTTGTACAGTAAAAGTAATTCCGTGCCTTCATTCATGGCACGCTGCACTGGGAGTTTTTCCCCAAAGGCAGCGCGCTCGCGGGAGGATTTTAATGCAGCTTCAGGCAGCGCAGTGCACATTGTAGCACAACGCAAAGGTTGCGCGGCTGCTGGATCATATCTCACCCACCCACACTGAATTTCATGGAGCACCCCCCTCCCCTCCCCTGCATACATGTCAAGACTGAGAATGAACTTCTTCCCACCACTTTATAGGGCAAGCGTATATAAGCCCACGAAAGCTGTTTTCAAAGTCAAAGTCAAAACATTTTTTATTTTGAAAGTGCAAGCAAAAGCACGTGAAACAAGTAAGGAAGTATATCGCTAAGCGTAGACAGCTGGGCTAGTTGGTTCACAGTCGCATTATGATACATCGTTCTGGCGCACGAAAAACACGGACGAAGGAAGAACAGACAAACAATCGCCGGCGATTGTGTGTCTGTTCTTCCTTCGTCCGTGTTTTTCGTGCGCCAGAACGATGTATCACAAGTAAGGAAAAGCACGCAAAAGGAGAGTCAAGATTGAGAACAAAAGTGAGTGCGAAGAAACGAACACAAAAACAAGCTCCGGGGAAAAGAGGAAGATATCAGAAGACCTAAAAAAAAGGGGGAACGCGGGACACGGAGGGGACGCCGCTATCCCTCGGCAGCGCTCCCCCAGTGCAACCGCAAACACGGCGTTCGCAGTGCTTGCGGGGCCTCTGGCAGCGAGCGCTGGCTGCTCGGCGAGACGGGAGCAATTATGCAAAACACGAGGCGCCCTTCCTGCAGGGCCCGGTTAGGGAACGGGAGAGAAGGAAGCACGTAGCGGTGAAAAAAAGGGAATCCGGAGCATGGCGTATAGCCCATTCGTGGGGCTGTTCCAGCTCACGTCTGCTTTTATGTGGTTCCGAGTCTCTCTTTACATTAGCGAGGTTTTCATTTTTACTTGTTATCTTCTTTCCTTAACCGCTTTGATGTTGTTGCAGCACTGGGAGTAATGTAAAAATAACAGAACGAAAACCAGGGATAAGGGAGTGCGTAAGGCCATTTCCCGGGGGAGCACTCGCTGAGAGAAGGGAAAAAAGGTCGCCCAAGCGGCGATAAAATTGGACTGCTAGTCGCGGCGTAGCATCGTAGTGGTTTTTGCTCTGAGAGCGCTCTTTTGCCGAAATCAATAGTTGCTCGGATGCCTTGGCACTAAAGCAGCAGTGGCGTTGCGATGTGGCAAATGCGGTTGATTGTTTGTTTGCAGAGACCACTTGTTGTATTTGACATGGTAATTTTTTTAAACGTGGACGAATATGCGCACTTCAAAAACCGACGATACTTAACGGGCGAGACTTGACGTGCATAGCATTGGCTGTTTACACTACATTTGCGGCATTTTCCCAAACGAATAAGCTGTAAATGCGCCTGAAGTCGGTCGAACTGCCATTTATTACTTTTATACTGTTTGAACAACCAGTCAGGCAGGGTAAGAGCTCTGCGAGAGGCGTGAGCTGTGTAATGTAGTATGAGAAGTGATTGCTTGGGTCACGGAAAGCTTAACTCTCAACACGACATGGGTGCATCGCTGCCAACTTGCCCAACTGCTTTTATTTTGTTGTTTTACTTGGGAGGGTCCTATAAATTGATGTGCCACGAAGACGATAGCTGGACCGGAGTACCCAGATAGCATTTGAAGGTCAATGAATCAATGACGGAGCTGATGTTTGACAGTTAAATTTTGCAATAACTTGGAACACCCTGTATCCTTCATTGTACAGCTACGTGACACTTTCCTCTTAAAAGAAGTAGTGACCGACTGACTTGGGTGGACAGTTTTCTCGCAGATAATTTCAGATGATTTCGCCTCGATGGATGTCGCGCAATGTGCTGAACTAAATTTCAAAGCAATAAGTAAGCCCCCTCTTATAAAAAGTCAGTCCAATCGATCCTCCCTCTTAAAAGCAATAAATCCGGTTTTATTCAGAACAAAAACTCAATAAAGTGCACCACCAGTGCTCAGCTACGACTACTGTTAAAAAAAGGGACTACAATTCAATCGCCAGTTTGTGGCAGCATTAATCGCTCGGCCTTTAAGAAGCGGGGTTTCTTATCAGAACGTTACAATGCAAGGTGCAAGTACAAGTGTTACTGTTTGTTTGCACCTTGCAGTAGCACGCAACTTTCCATGCAAATAAAAGAAGGACTAAACGTATTGACTGTGCATAAGTACATTCAAAGTACACAAGACCGTTAAAATAGGGCACAGACATCAGATAGGGAAAAAAAAAGAGATGAGTGAGAAAAAGCGGTTCCCAGAGAAAAAAAGAGCAACCACAAGAGGAGCCGACAGCGGAAGCCCTACGAGTTCGCGACGCATAGCGTCCAAAGTAAAGCACTACGCATTTATTACGAGATAGGACGGCATGGCAAAAACCATCCCCATGCGCGTGCGAGAGCGCGTGCTCCGGGATAAGGAAGAGGAATGAGAGAAATCGGGAGGTTGACCCGGAATGCCAAAGCGCTAAGATAGAGAAAAGAGAAATGAAAGCAACAAAGAAGAAAAAACTCACGCCGCAAAGAGAAGAAGCGGACGCAGCGACCCTCGGCTGCATAAGG
Organism: Amblyomma americanum; assembly: GCA_030143305.2. Classification (NCBI taxonomy): domain Eukaryota; kingdom Metazoa; phylum Arthropoda; class Arachnida; order Ixodida; family Ixodidae; genus Amblyomma; species Amblyomma americanum. The sequence continues at coordinate 218,133 of JARKHS020009410.1, forward strand.
AGCGGATAAAAAGCCTGGGGTTGAGTCTCCGGGCCGGAACGATAAAGGAAGGCCCGAGACTGCATTTGCGTGAAATAAGGAGGAGTCGGGAAGAGGACCACGTAGAGCCCGGGGGCGAACTATGTATACATTTGAAGGCAAAACCTAAAAAAGAAAAGGTGGTGGAATCGGAGAGAGGAGAGTCTGGGGCTTGGGGGCGTACACTTCCCCAATGCGCATCAGCTGCTAGCCTCGAGTCGAGGCCATTTGAGTGAGCCGCAATCGCTTCTCTTTCACGCACGCCCTCTCCTTATATGCGCTGCATCTCAACGAATTCTATCCCTTCTCTTCCGTTCCCCGAGCAGACCGACTCGGCCGGTTCCTAGCGCCAGAAATTTGCGAACGCGCGATGATTGTTGCTTTCTTGGAATTGGTTTTTTTTTTTACTGCCGTTTCTACTGTTATGATTTTTGTTTTCCGAGGTAGAATCCTAAATGGCGCCTTTTTTTGCCTTTTTTCCTCATCACATTTTTTTTTAGATCTGGAAATTGAGAATGCTGAGGAGCGATTTACAAAATAGCGCTTCCACGTTTTCAACCCCCCCCCCCTCCCGCCTTTCGGCTGACGGGAGATTAGGGCGTTGCATTGGAACGAAATTTTGTCACAGGCAACGCACGCAAGCACTGTCTCGATCTACACACTATCTCAAAGCCACCAAGGCCGTAGAACCGGTGGCCACGCGGAAACTAACCTCAGAGCCTTGCGCACTGCTATAAGTGGAAACGGTTGTGATCGCCGGTAGCCGTGCAGTTGTTATGCTCGAAATACTATACTTTAGTCAGGGGAAACTTTCGAATAACGAATCAAATATTCTCCTATTTCATGCGCTGAACGAATCATATATTGCATATTTAAAATTATTCGAAGTTTATTTAATAAGATTTAAATTTTTGAAATTATTTTCAAATCACTGATAAGAAGTTCGAATCGGGTACGCTGTTCTTATCTTGGACGGCTGTTTGAGAAACCGGTCACACTCTGACGTCGCACCACCGGCTGCAACGTTTGCTCTGCGCGTTCAGCGCCGCCACGCGGTCAATTCTTGTAGCGGGATTCATGATGTATCAGAAGAAAACCTTCAAGACTGGTCGACGCAACAGGACTCAGCCAGGGTCATCAAATGCGGCAGCTGCCTTATAGTCCTATATCGAAGAACGCGGCTCATAATTGTCGTCCCCCTAATCAAGTGAGATGTGGCGTTAGTTTGTGGCCGTCGTCGCCAATAGCCGAGGGTAACCACTGGACGCCAAGGTCAGACGGTCACGTAGTTGATATCCCGACATGGTGCTGCGCGTGAAGATCAGTGTTGCGTCTTACAACAGCAACAGCTTTAACTTCATGAGTTATAAAACCACTATTAGCGCTTTACTGTTTCGCGTTAATATTGATTGGTACGAATATCCTTACGAGTAATCATAATATTCGGTTTTTAGCTACGCTATCTGTTTTGATTCGGTGTCAAAAAATGCTATTCGCACACCTCTGCTTATAACCTATCAGTAGATTTGGAAACAAGCTTACGTACAGACGCTACGAAAGCTTCCGCTGTACAAATAAGAAAAAGTTGCAGATGAACAATGCGATTCGTGCTGAAGTGTTTGCTTTAGCATTAGTGTTACCCCCCACACGGTGGTGGATGACATGATCAGTCCATGAATCATCATGTTACAATCCTTACTCCCTCGCAATCCGTCGTCGGCAAAAGACTCGCCGACGCTATCCATTTTCGCGCTGTCTTCTCTCTCCCTTCTTTCTTCACTTCCATTGCTCCTCTCCCTAGAAGTACGATAATACGCAGTCGCCATTGCCGGGACCACTTGTGAGGTAATGGTGCTCTAACAGTAACGGATTAAAAAATTGATTCTTTTCTCCAGAAAATTGAGGTATCCAGTGAAAGAGATAAAAAATGAAAAGGAGACAGCCCACCATCGCACGCCAGAAGCTTCAAAACGGGCGAAAACTTGACGGAGACGCAGCTCTCTATGTTATGGCTCTGACGCAATGACAGTTTGCTGTGCCCTCAGGATTACCGATAAAACTACACCGCTATTCTTCTACGCAGAAAAATTACATCCGTCCTCAGAAAGGTGCGCACACGCATTGCATTTTTGAGCCTAAACATAAGAACCTCGATCAAATTCGAAAATACACTACATCTGGCCCGTCGCATTATATTTCCTTTTGGATTCATATGATTTCGCAGAGGTTTTTGATAGCGTTTTAGTTTTTCAAAATGCCGCATACTAATCGAAACGAGAGTACCCAAAAGGAGCCAAAAAATTCTCCCCTGAGAAGGCTAACCACGGCTCCCGACGCATTGTTTTCTTTTTTTGTTTTCTCAGGAATATTATTATTAGTGATTATTTATTTAAAATAACAAAAGGAAGGTAAAAGATGTTTGCTCACCCCGGCATCTGCCATCACTAATCGGCGGCACCTGAGCTGGGGTAGCGGAAATAAAGGATAGCAGGCAGTTTGAAGAAGTGAAACGAAAGAGGTGAGCAACAACAAAAAATGAACACAAAAGAACCACCGCCCTCGGGCGCTGCTTCCCTGATGCAAATCGATTACGCCTATCGGATTCGCCCCCTCCAAGTCAGCCACCACACCCAGTTCACCCGCAGGCCAGCGCATATCTTCACTGAATGGTGCGCCGCGCTCGCTTCGGGAACAAGGGAACCCGTTTAATCCATCAGCGGCGCGGTACGCCGTGGGATTGGGGATGAAACTGGCAGGCGGGGTAAAGGGTGAGATGATTGGTATGCGTGTCGTGTGGGAAAGGCAGCGGTGAGGACCGCTTTATAGAGCGCGGTTGAAAATAGGGGTGCTGTGGGGAGAGTGCAGCAGGGACGTGTTCCGTGACGCCACTGCCGCCTAAATGAGCGGTGGCTAGAGCGATCTGGAGCACAACGGAAGAAGACGTCACGCGAAGACCGAGCACAAAGGGTTCGGGCGAAGGGGGAGCTTGTGTGGGGAGTGGATAAAGAACGTGCGAGTACAGGGGAGGGAAAACAACTTGCAGCTTGGGAAAGAGTAGGGAAGAGAAATAAAAGCCATTGACGCGTTTAGAGGCAAAATGCAGCCGGCTGCTTAAGTGGGGAATTCGAGAAAAGGTAATAAAATATACAAGAAATACAAAAGACGAGAATAAACGAGGCTTGGCCTTTCGAAGAACACGGAAGAGAGGCGCGTAGCTTTAAAGAGGCACGATGACACCTCAGCGAGGAAAACTAAGAGAAGACGAGGTAGTGGGAACGATGAGAGTGGGAGTGAAATGAACAGTTGAAAAAAAGCCGGGAGCAGATTTTTCAGGCCTTTATTTCTCGGGGCCTATAGCAAGGTGTCGTTTTGCCGGGTGACAAAAAAGGACTTCTGCATTGTGGATTTTTATTCTGGATCTGCACTCATCCTCACCTGAGTTTAATTTTTCGGTTCTCTGGGGTGAGCAGTGTATTAGTTCCGTCGCACTTCCAGTGCATTCAGCTGTTTCTCTGGACAAAATTTTGCGACTGCCATATCTCATCTGGTTACCTGTCAGATCTTTGGACATTCTTTTTCATGTCTCGCTTGATATGCACTGTTACGTCTGGCGGAGGAGGTGCCCCAAGGGGTCGTGACTGGACTATATCACACAGGAAGCGTAGTTGGTGTTATGCGTCGTATTTTTGCTCATTGGATTAATCTTTCCTCTTACCAGTAACCACAGCAGTGGTATAATATTAACACAAGGTGTACTGCTGGGCTTCTACAAACGAAGCACTGTTCATAGCATCCCTTTTAGGGAATAACTACTATAGTTGTTCCCGGATAGAGAGGTTCGAGGTAGTATTTGTGGCTTACGGCTTGCTGCTTGAAGCCATCCAGTTCAATTGGTAATGCACTGAATATGCCAAACTACGATTTCCGTGGCTGCCTAATCCTGCCCGTTTCAATCCCCAACTACTCCTGACATCTAATCATCGTAGAGCACAAAATGCACAGTGCAAGGCGCAAAGACGCCTGCAGGTTCTAACTAATAAGGCCCACAGCAGCAGTTATGCAAGGGATCATCACATCCGAATACGTGGGAAAGGCGTCTCCAATTTTATTCTCTTGTGCCGCCCCACCAACGGTCTATGCAGTGCATATACATCCCGATATCCCCAACTTGCAATCCCTGAACAAGAAAGCCCCGTATCCAGCCTCCACATGTAGTTTAAGAACGAGAGCGGATGCTCCAGAGGGGAGGAAATCCTAGCCGGCTGTAAAGAGAAGAACGCTTAAAGCGGTTTCATCCGATTCCGGGGCGCAAGTGATCTTCACGGGGCGTGGTTCATATCGACACACTCACAGCGTGTTCTGCGCGACTGAATGAGCTGCGCTCCGTCACACGATAGAACAAGGGACACGAAGCACAGTGCCCCGAGGAGGGCACAGAAAATCCCAGGGAAGCCGACGTCACGAATCGTTCTTCACGTCAACGATGCGTTTAAACGGATTCGTGCATAAAAGAAAACCTATTATACGACTCGACGAATCTGACGAGATTGCGCACAAGGGCTTTCAAAGGGAACGTCGGGGAGCGGGTGTGACTATCCCACTCGAAGGTCATTATTGACAGAGAATGCATAAAGTAGGGATCTGTAGCTTTTTGACCAAAAACAGCATTGACGACATGATCTCCTCTGTAAGGTACAAGAATGAAATATATTTCTTGAAATTGTTTTACCCTAATTTTCTTTTCGTAGCGTACGTCCGGTCATTGTCACCTGGCATAAAAAATATAGTGAAGAGCAGCAATACGACAGGGAAGGCACAACCGTTGAAAAGAGTTTCACGCTATGAGCAGTAGCTGAGTCGCAGTCTCATTCAACAATACACGTCCTCCAGATTCACTGTTGTTCGAACATTCAGGTCGTGTACTATCGCTCAAACAACTATTTCGATTTCGTTATTGCTAATTCTTCTTTCGCCATTTCGCATCCAAATTCATCGTTCAAAGCACAACGTTGGGGTTTTTCCTCGACCTCATTCGTTTTTCCCAGCACGTGTAATACAGTTTACATCCTCAAACTTCTTCAACGATGTCCCGCCAAACACCGTCAACCGCTGCTCTCCCCACTTCCCGACCATAGATCTATGATCCAGCAGTCATGAACGCCCCCTAACTGCAGCCTCTGCCTCTCTGATATCTTCGGAGTTCATTTCCCCAGAGTTCACATTCTAACGCTTCTCCCCACTTTCAGCTACTCTTCTTCCCGGAACGGTTAGGGCAGCCCTCCCGCTTCCTTCATACACTCCCCAAAACCCCGTCGCTCGTGCATTCCGCCGCGCACGCCACGAACTCCCCAAGTTTCGCAGATGGGTGAAACCGAGGGGTGGAAAGTTAGTCACCTCCCCTGCGCTTCTCGTATCCTCACAAAAGAAAAAAGGAAAACGACTTTCTCGCAGTATCATTCCGATGCATCAGCTCGTTATGCAGAAGCCAGCCCATTCTAGAAGGTGCTGACTCACTTTCCATACAATTTAAGCCTAACTACGCGTTTTATCTTTTATATGCTTCCTTCTCGTTGTTTCCCTCCCCTCTTACTTATCCGGACTTCTACATGTTTATTTCTCCTTTCTTCTTTCCTCCTGTACTAAAAGCAGGAGCTCCCGGGACGCCACTAGTAGATATGGTGACTCAGCTAGTTGGGACGTACGTTTTAGGGAAGCGTGTGGGGAAGGAAAGTGTGGAAGCAACCTCAGACTGGCGCGAAGCAATTGTATAGGGGTGTTTCGCAGCCGCAGCTCGGGAGAGACAAGGTTGACTGCGAGAACAGTGTATGAGGGGGTGGAGACTGATCCGCCAAATCAGATGAATTGGCTGCCACCGTTTAGCAGCAAGACCTTCAATGTAGCGGGGGGAACTTCCCCTCCTCTGTTCAGAAAGAAGGGGAGAAAGAAAACTCTGGCCGCCCTTCCGCCTGATTGGCGGTAGTCACTTCGAGGTTTGATTGACATGCTCGCTACAGTAAACGCTGAAACCATACAGACTTCTGGCGGGTCAAACTACAATGGAAATAGATACCGAAAAGTGCGTAATGCGTCACGCGTGTGTAATTTAGAAATTGTTCGGAATATTTAAGAACCAGATATAATGCACAAATTGCATTTCGCGTTACACCACAAAACTTGCGTACTGTCCAATTGTATGCGTTTATAAAACGAGGTAATATATTATAGGAACCGTTCCACTCCTGAAGGTTTCGCACAAGAGTTTTTCACGTGACAGTGGCCCGTTGATGCAGTGAACATTCGACTGGTGGACGTGCTTCATGGCAGACACAAAATGCGCAACAGCGCATGATTCCTTTCTTTGCACGATAACACAGGACTGAGTGAGAGTTCTAGACTTCTTCTGTGGACGCCTGAACAGAAGTTACGTTCCAAAGTGAGCCTGCTCGAACTTCCCTGAAATGAGAAGTATGAATGCCAATCACACAGGATGGTGCGTGTTACCGTCGCTACAATTGGCCCGCTTTACCGGATTTTTATCGCAGCTTCTATGCCATGATATGTTTAGTGAAGCACGGTTCACGCAAGTTTTTCCAGTTACCGTCACACAAAACCATGCCTCAGCCGGAAACAATTCGTAACCTCAACAGCCACCGCTGTGGCTCAGTGGTTATATGGCTCGCCTGTTGACCCGAAAGACGTTTGTTTGATCACAGAAGCGGCATCCGGATTTCGAAGGAGGCAAAATACTAGAGACACCTGTGATTTGCGATACAAATGCATGTTAAAGAACCACAGGCGATCGCAATTTTTCGCAGCCATTCACTGCGAATTTCATGAAAGCCTGAGTCGCATCGGGACGTCAAATCCCATCAACCAAGATACCATAACCTCTAAGTCAGGGCTCTACGAACAGAGTGCCGTTGGTTGTACTGTCCAGCTACTTGTAATCCGCCACATAACCTACGCTAAGGAGCACTTTAAAAAACACGACAGCATATACTGAAATGGATACACGATCCCGCGCTTCTTCTGACTGAGTACGCTGGCAGCAAGGTTGAGCTGGCTGAACAAAAAAGAAATAAATCATCACTATTAAACGAGGCTCCGCTTTGAAGGGAGACGCAATTAAAAACCACTTCAATCTGGTCCCTGTTTCGATATCATGCGATGTTAAAAGTACGCTTAAAAACCCATTTCGAAGGGCTTTTCGAGATCCAGTCGACAGCCTCCTATGCGAAACTGCCCCTAAATGTCTTGCTTGTTTCTTTTTTTATGGCGCCTGGCCTACCCTCTTTTTCTTTCAGTGTTTAAAGGCAACCGTAAGGTCAGACGTTGTCCTAGATTTTCAGTTATTCTTATATTTTATTCCTTATTCCTTTATGTAATCTGCGCAACGTTCAACAATGCTGCAAAAACTGCCACAAGCGAGCTAAAGCAATCTTGAAATAAATTTTTGTAGCTAGGCAACTCTAGTCTAGATCATACCGTAGTCATGTTCTCTCTCTATGCGCTTCAGTATTCGACATTGTCACTAGGTCATTTTCTTTATTTAATACCGCTCAGAGTGACTGAAATGTCGATAGCTTCAAGAGGGCTCTACGATAAGAGTACCGTAAGAGTACCATTCTACCGCATTATCTATAAATTCAATCTAAGGAGCACTCTAAAATGCGTGATAGCATTTACTGGAAGAGAAACGTAAGCACGCACTTCAGCTGACTGAGTGTGCTGGCAGCAACCCTGAGCCCAAGAAAAAAAGAAATACAGATCCTTGGTTTTAAACGAGGCTCAGTCTTAAACTGAGACGCATTTTCAATTTTTTTCGATCTGGTCTTTGTGTGAATCTCATGCGAGGTTAGAAGATTCTCTGAAAGGCAGTTTCCGAAATACTTTCGAGTGCCAGTCGACAACCTTGCCGGAATAAACTGCCTCTGAATTTGTTACTTCTTTTCTTATGGCACACGAATGAGACTCTTTTACGTCAGATGTTCCAAGGCAACCGTTATGTCAGGCGGCATCCCGAATGTTTAGTTATTTTCTCATTTGTTCCCAATTTGTTTGTGCAATCTTCGCTTCGTTCAGCGATAGCACCAAAAGTGCGACGTCTGGTGTAAAGCAATTTTAAAATTAACTCTGTTAGCCCGACAACCCTGGTGATGTGTCTACCTACGCGCTTCATTAATACAAACTGGGTTAAGGTTATTTTCGTTATTTACAATTGCTCAGTGTTACTGAAATGTCGGTAGAAGTTTTTGAAATTCCACGAGCGCTAGAATGCAAGCCATTACTACGTTTGATTCGTGTGAACGTTAGCACTTACCTCGAAGCCTAACTAAACATAACTGCGCCAGAAATAGGCATCTACGTGGCCTGAATATCATTAACAACCTCTGCGACTACCTCAGCGCAACGGTTCTTCACTCCTTCTTTTAACTTTCAATCCCGTGCATTCCTTCCCCCCTTTCCTTTTTCAACTTATGCCTCATGGCACAATTCTCGATTAAAAAAAAGAATATCCTATATTTTTGAGAGAGTGAAGGAGGAAAGAAAGCAGCACTGTGTTTATGCTTACTCCTTTCGTCTTTATATCATCGCGCTGTTACCCTCTGCGAAGAGACCAATAAATTCCGCATAATTCCAGACTCCAAAGGGGCTTGATGGCACACCTCTACAAGAAATAAACAACCCGGTCGCCCCCTAAACACGAGCTCCAGCGTCGCGCACAAACTCTTACATGAGAAATTTCACGAAGGTGCACTTTCCCGGCGAATATAGAACGAAAGAAATGGAAATAAATGAAACAAAAGGCTTACCATAACACATAATGCGATAGCATATAATGCGGCAGAATAATACACTCGGGCGGATGAGACGAGCCGCCGCTCCGCCTCCTCTGACTCGAGCGACGCTGCTGTTTATAAAGGGTTCGTACGTTTGTGTGAGTATAAGCATGCACCTAGATAGAGCTTCGAGGCTTTCCCAACGACTTCCGCTCCCCTCGTTCTCCCCGCGGAACACGGGAAGTTAGGGAAAATATTGCCGTCATTGGGCGGCACCACGAAGGAGGAGGGTGAAAAACAAACAAAGAAAGAAGCCATTCACCGAGCAGAAAAAGCACGCGTGCGTCGCAGAGAAGACGCCGCCACCGACGCCTGCTTGGTGGTTGTTGCGTGAAGACAGCGCCACTGGCGCTCGCTTGGTGGCTGCTGCGTGCCGCTTCTCCACCGCTGTCACTGCCAGACTACGGAGAGTTTATGAATCGATCGGAAAGCTTCTGGCAAGCGAGAAGGGTGCGTCCAAAAGGACAGAGGAGCACTATGGGGAGCGAAGGAACAGGGAAATGGGGACGTCTGGGGAATGTGTGCGGATGAGAGTAGGGAAATAGGGAAATCCTGGCGACGGCATGGGAGCGACAGGAGGGATAAAGCGGCAGTGGCATGGGGAGCTCGGGAACATGGGAAGACAAGAAAGCGACGAGATATTTTTCCCGCAAGGTGGCGAAGCAGTGGAGACGCTCTGGAAAGGAGCTGTTGCGCCTCTCTTGGCAGGGAGCCAGAAAAGAGGTGGATAAAGAGGAAGAACACAACGCGCCTGGTTAGTTCCAGTGTCCACCGTAGTAGCCGATGGTCTCACTTTCACTCAATGCTCATGTAAAATGCCGGGTTTCTCGGTAACATTCATATAAAAGTCCAGTACTGTCACAATAGCCTGACGTATTCAAATACTAATCAAAATACAAGAAAACTGGACATCTTGGCTAGCATAGAGGAGCTAAGTAAGGGCTGTTAGTGCAGGTTTATTTATTTATTACAGAGACCTGCAGCGCCCGAAGGCATTATAGCAGGGGAAGAAACACATTAACTTCTGCTAGTTTGGCTGGAAGTACCACAGAAAACAAAGATACAATGACACAGCTAATAATAGATGAGGGAAAGCATGCACTGAAAAAAGGACAACCGCACTCTATAAATACAATGACATTAATGAAATGAAAGACACGCGCAAGGGAGCTGCGCGCTAGGTCACACATCAGATAAGAATGCGCGGAATTGATCTTCCGTGCAGCACTCAGTGACGCCGGCTGGCTGCCTGTTCCGCTCATTGATCGTACGTGGAAAGAACGAGGTGTGTCTGTCGATATTTGTGTCTATATATATATATACATATATATATATATACAGAAGAGTCTTCGATTCCTTCATTCATATTCAGAAATATCAGTACATTTGAATATTTCCTGGCAGAATTGTTACCGCTACAAAGCAAAGCTTTTTACGCAGTTTACCACCAACTACTGACAATTAATCATTGAGATAAACTGCTGCTTTTCGGAACCAAGCTAATTTTTTATGTTTCCTGTCGCAGGTATTCGATTTTAAGCTTCAGAACGCCTTCTTAAAAGATGGTCACCAAAGAGTTCTGTAAATAAAACTGCGTCGATAATGGCCACAATATTATTGACGTCTTACCATGCAAATTACTTTCTTGCTTTCAGTCATGGGTGTGTCTTAGCTCGAAAGAATGTAAGATTCATCTAGGTGGAATCTGTAGATTTCTGATTTTCACAGATCTCAGAAAACCACGGCCATCATTGAAGAATTAAGAACAATATAGTGTTTAGAAAGGCTTTTTGAGTTGTAATTATTTACAGTCATTTTCCTGAGATATGCCCGCCCAAATAAAGAGGTAAAATATAAAACTAATAAAGTAGGAGACGAGGGCTGCAAATGTTCTTAGATTAGGTTACTGTCGCTGGCGCAAGGCGCCCCTAATTGTAGATAATAAGAGAACACTTGATCTTGCAGTGGAATGATTAGGATGGTGGTAAGCATAATTTGCTATATACTCCTCCTCCGTGTGCGAGATAAATCCCCAAATCCTTTCAATCATCACTGCCTAAAATAACAGCGTGCGGGAGAGAGATAAAGAGTAAGAGGGAAGGCAGAAACGTTAACCCGAAGAATGTTCTGATTGGCTGCCCTGCATTTGGAACTAAAGATTAGCGGATTCAAAAGAGAAAGAGAAAGGAGGCGAGGGGCAGAGTCACGACTGGTCCAGAAGCGTGCTCGAGGAGGACGACAACTAATGCCGTCAGAATTGGGAACACAGAATCATAAAAACGGGAAATTCACGACCTTAGTTGCTTCTCTTCCCTTTGAAGATAGACGACCATGTTAGCTTCCACTTTTTTCTCTCTTTTGTAGCCTAGCTGAGAACGAAAACCACCCAACTGCGAGTGTTAGGACACTGCCTGTCTCCTGGAGCTTATCTAAAGGTCTGTTTCTTTTTATCTAATCTGAAAGGTTCTTCCCAAAGGCTAAATAGGAGGTGTTGAATAAGCACCTTTCAGGAGTAGGCCAAACAACATACACATAAGTCAATTCATCAGCCATGGAAATATGCGGCGCAAACATACGTATTCGTCCACAACACCTTTACTGAATGGGAAGCGACGGACAACGTGCTTTCGAGGGTAAGCTTTCCCCCTCTCCCCTCAATGTTTCTCGCTCTCTGTCCTGTGCCATTGAGATACAAACCGCAAAAACCTGTTACAGAATGGTGGCAGCCTGCAGTGTAAATAAAACGATGAAAATCGATACCAGTCACGTGACTGCCTGCGTCGGTTGAATTTTTTTTTACGTTTTTTTCCGGCTTTGTACATAACCCGAATCGCCGCAGTTCTAAAAGTGGCCGCAACGACGCGGTTAATGGCGAACTCATGACGATTCGATTTCTCTATGCGGGAGGTAGATTACTATATCACTCATATGAACTGATGCGCGTAGGTGGACCCATCTCTGGGTTGCGATGTGGGAAGCCGCACAAGTCGGCCAAGCTATCTGTTTACATATGTAGGTAGGCGGCTTTTCTCTTCGGCCCGTATTATACCTGTGCCGAGTGTCCCTCTAACAGATTCAATAGAGGAAGCAGCGTAGGCGTCGATACCGAAACGCGATACTCTGCCTACGCGCGTCGCAGTTTGACGTCAACTTTGCGCGTATGGCGTCGCCGGAATTGGATTTCCTGCGCTAAAACTCTGTGACTTCCCCGTCCACAACTGGGTGACGCACAATGCCTGCGGACTGCCTTTGTGGGCTAACTTTCACGTAGCTGGCATTCACGCACACATACAAACCCTTCAATCAGTCCTAAACCTGTGCGCTCGCTCCTCAATGAGTTTATCACAAGAAAAGACCTGCAAGACGGTCTATAACAATGCAAGAGAGAACGCTGCGCACCTGTTTTCGAAGGTTTCTAACTCACGAGCTTGACTTGAATATCATCAGATCGGCGGAACACTTAGGGGCACTAGTCGCAGCCATTTCTGGTTTACATTTCGCGCATATACATATTATGAGCGACATTCTCGGACAAAAAATTTGAATATTGGAAAACTGTATTTGTATAGAAATATTGAAGGTAATGGTTCATTGTTTCGATGTGTAGCAAAATCTGTATTTCATATCGTTTCCATCACTCGCATCGAGCACCTAAGACTGCCTTAGAAAACAAATGGGGACCACTTTGAACATTAGCAAAAACGTTAATAGCAAAAAAAAATTCAAGTCTGCCGACGGGTGATTTGCGGATGCATTGATTGTTGTATACATGAAAAAATTATATGTAAATATGTGTGTAAAAATTGTGCTCATATACTATTTTCCGTTAAAAAATGCTTTGTCCGGAATTGTTGGGTATGTTGGTCTGACGTTGTGTGTGCCAGCAAGGATCATGTCCTTGCTGTCCATTACTTAACCGTTATATTGTAATGCTTGGCCTATATCTCTGTCAGTTATTACAGAGATCACTGAATGAGAAATAAACTTCCCCGACATTTAATCGCACCGCGGAAAGAAGTGACCGTCGCAGCCGCAGCAAATGCCCCTTCCTCCATTAACATGAGTGCACATAGATTCGAACTAACCAGCATCATTGAGCACTGATGACGGAATCCGCTCGGGACTGTTCCAGATGCTTGGCACGTCTCGCATCAGCTTAATAGCGTTATCTCTATCCATCGTGTCAAGGTGATAGTTTACAGGGTAGGCCACATGGCGGGAATACTGTTTCCTCTAGAAAAACATTTTAAATGTAGCTATACCTGTAAGAAATTAGAGCCTTTATGGTGGGAGCAAGTTGACACTCAGAGGCCAGCATCCCACTAAGGTGGCTCTGTTGGTGCACCCAATTGCACAGACGATTGCACTGGTAGACAGTTTGCGTCCAGAAAATTGAGTCTATTTTTTTGTCTGCATTTACAGCCCTAGTTCGCTTTACGAGAGCTGTGCCTCGAACAAATTAGCTCGTCCGCTAAGGTTCCGAAATCGACGGGTGACGTCAGCTGTTACGACTCTGCGAGTAGCACACCTGCACGGCCCCTGGAGGTGTCCAACTGATTATGAGCCGTCTGCTCGGCGCAATTCAGTAAACGTTGCCTTATCGAACGATTTAGACTGCTAGCTCAGTGAACGCATTGAAATCAATACTATGACAGCAGATAAGGAACTTACTATCGCGTTAATTCAAGAAGTTAAGAAGTTCATGTAAGCGATATGTTGTGTCTCCACAAGTTTCATTGATTTGTATTTCCTGTAAGATAACTTAACCTTCTGAGGTATAGTTGAGTTTACTAACAGTTAAATTTTGATGCAAATCCACAACCACAGGTTGTAATCAAAATTGAATTTACAGTACAAAATTATTGCTCGCGAACGCGTGTCTTCCAGCTCTCTGATAATCTCAGCTAGCTGTAAATGCTATGCAGTCTCAAATAAGGCCCAGTATCTGCGACACCTTTCAGCTTAATGAATGTTCGGATATCGTGGTTCACTTGAAGACAACGCAGCTTCGGTCTCACTGTGTTTTCGCTCAGGTAGCCTTGCACAAATCTGTAGCATTGCGATGCGTCTAAGCATTAGGGCATCTTCATAGCTTGAGCCCCCCACCCCCGCCCTTTTTTTTTGCGGTGACGAAACGTCTATTATCCGATTCAAACGTTCCGCTAAGACCCATTTCAGATACATCGGCCTCTTGGCTCTCCCGTTCTTGCCCAAGGTGATAAAATAGGCCAGCTAAGTCTTTGTTGAGTTTACATGTATTTGTCTGAAATTTATAAGCTGCCCTTTGTCACGACAAGTAAACACAGGTTATGCTGTGTTCAGCTGTGTGAACTTCCGACGCATGAGTGAAAACAATATGCTGGAGTCCTACACTAGAATCGGATTTGTCCAAATCTCTCGCGTAAAACCCTTCGTATTTTTCTCAGTGTGAAAAACTTAACTGATAGCGAACAGACAGGCTTGAACTTATGGGACCGTATATGCCGGTTACTCCATCCATAAAAAAAATTAAGATATGCTTGGAAGCTCCGATATCTGACCTGTCGGAAGGAGGCCTAAAGCGACCTGGGGAAAACTTCAATCAAATGAAACAATCTTCTTTACGGAGTGTTCCCTGTTGAGGTGGGCTCAAAACTTTTCCAGAGACAGCATTGGCCTGTAGCAGTTATTCATTGTGTGGTCCGACGATAATGAACGTTCAAAGCACAGGGAGTGCTCTATCCCGGTTGCAGCTGCCAATCTTTCTTTAACAGGCATAATTTTACCAAGACGCGTCTGTTTACAATCAAAACGCCCGCTTCTGCTCCGTTAGGCATCCCTAATGCATTCTGAATCCAATGAGCTAATTTCTAAATATCGCTATAAGAAGGCGTAGTTTACACTGTAATTAAGTTTCGTCCACAATACCGTCCGATTTTACCCGCCGTGGTGGCTCAGTGGCGAGGACGCTTGGCTACTGAGCCTGAGTGCCCCGGTGGGAACCCGGGTGCGAACCCGGCCGCGGCGCCCTCGTTTTGATAGAAGCGAAACGCACAGTACGATATCAGTGTATGTTAAAGACCCTAGGGTGGTCAAAACTATTCTAGAGCCTTTCACTTCGGCACCTCTTTCTCTCTTCTTTCATTCCCGCTTTCCACCCTTTCATTACGGCGTTGTTGAGGTGACCGCCGACAAGTGAGACAGATACTGCGCATTTTACTGTCCTAAAAAAAGATCTAAAATTTTGTTAGGACTCCAACAAACTACCTACCCGTGAACTATACAAGACGCATTCGGCTTAGAATATGCTAAACAGGCAACCATGATTAGAATTTTATTGCAAAAAAGAGGACTTCCCGAAGAGAACAGACATCACAGGCGCTCGTCTTTTCTCTTATCTACTCAAATTCTTGTTTTTAAGTCTATAACACAGTATTATTTCGAAAGGAACTAGTTCAAATTCACGTGCTAACCAGGCAGTACGTGTCTAATAACTTAAGTGAAATGAAAACAAAGCGAGGCATTACCAATTGATAAATCTGGCTTCACACCCGAACGATAGACGGACACTGAAGCCTTCAGGCCAGGAGCTTTGTTGTGCAAATCAACAGGCATGCCGGTGAAGCTACACATATACAATTACTACGCTTTCATCTGGGGGCGGATCACTCAGCCCCAGCGCAAGCACATATTAGTTCCAATGTCAGCCTATCTTCAGAAAAATTTGCCTCGTGCGAAACGAGCAACCGAACACGTCGCTTCTGGACGATCGCCCTCTGAACGAAGCTGGGCAGTTTTAATTGAAAGCCTGTTGACTCCGCGAGGAGAGTGCACACAATCAGTTGAAGCCGAACGTGCAATCTCTTTACTGTTTTTTTTTTAGCCCTATAATGCGCTGCGCGCAGTGCGATCCGTTGAATGCCATGGTTCAGGAGCACGTGCCACTGTAAATTACTACCGTTTGGATGCCATGCGCTTGGGCGCGTTAATTAAGGATTCCCGGATCATCCCTCCCTCGCGCTGCCGCGGTAGTGGTATCTAAACGGCTGGACAGAGTCTGTCTGCCAACACCCGCTTCCCGCCCTGCCGCTGCCGGCGGGCCGGAAAGCGTTCTCAAGTGGTCGTGACAAGGGGTATGAGCTCCAGGCGCCTGGGAGGAGACCCCGTATAAAGTAGAGCTGGCGTTGGCAGCGCGAACACGTCGACATACGTAGCAGCGTCGAGTACACCTTCTGTGATTTAGTGGTCCAGACATGCTTTGGTGTGCTTGAGGCAGGTGGACGCAGAGGGAAGGAAAGGTAAGGTGTGGGGAGGAGGGGTAAGAGATGGATGTGACTGAGGGCGCAGGGTCAATTTTTTTTTTGTAGAACTGAAGCAGTTGTGGCCTTTCTTATTTTTCATTCTATTTATTTGTGCAACACTGCAGACCGGAAAGGCCCGAGAAAGAATGGGATGTCATACAGTAGACCACCATTACACAGTGCCAAATGTAGGATTCTGTACGAGGGAAGGAAAAAAACACAAAAGAACGAGAAAACAGAAAACAAATTGTGACAAATGAGCTACAAATGTTATCAGTTTCTCTCTCAAACCGAGCAGGTGGTATGGCGTCGATAAACTCCTGCAGTCGCAGCAAGAACATTTTCGGATTCAAACACATGACAGGGTGGATTATCCCGGTCAGCTGTTGTGCTAAGACAGAAAGAATAGTTAAAGCTGTTTGTGCTATTTGTGTATTTGGAACATGACGCCCTTGAGATAAACGCGTAGTTTATTGTCAGTATTCGTTCATTTACGCATATTTATAGCACAGTTGACCGCTTTGAAAGTTGAACGACCAATGAATAAAGTTTCAGATAGCGAAACAGAGCCAGCGCAGCTTTGTTTTCTGCGTAATACACTGCAGAGTGACGGATGTCCCTGCTGGAGGAGGGATTCATGCTGGTCATTAAATTCCATTTACATCGCCCAACTCCAAATGTACCCTGTCGCAATAACATGGGGGCCTCGTTTCGTGCGATTCTTTGGCAGGGCGCTACATAAATCAAATCAGAATAGCAAAGGAATATAATCATCGCTTTCCGCCCGAGAAACAACGTCATCAGTCTTTGAAAGGCTGAAATCTGATACCAACTCACACGTGACGACTCACGAATGGATAATGTGTATAGCGAGGCTGCAGCTACCGTCAGCGGCTTACACACAGCTAACAGTCTATAAGAAACTGCGCTTACATGCAAGACCTACGCGAAATCATCCCCCGGTTAGGACAAGCCAGCAACAGCTTCTACAAACAGTGCATGGTTTTACTAATACTGCACATAGATGGAACAAGCGACGAATTTTTTCCTCTCTCCTACTGTAATTTTCAGGATTGCGTCGCTACCTGTAAAGCATTAAACAAACGTACGAATAGAGCTTTTGTCCGTGCCCGAATAAACGGAGCTCCTGATTGGGAGCCGAGCCATCTCTGCAAACCTAGAGACGAGGAGCGAATTGGAGACAGCCTAATTATTAAGTCGACGGGAGAAGGGGAGAGGAGAGAGAGGGGTTACCGGCGTTGAGGAGGATGCCTGCTGGGCAGACGGCGGAAAGAGCGCGCTTGCAACGGGGAGGTGGGAGGCTGGGCAAACAGAAATCGGGCGCTCCAATTGCTGCTGCGCTCTTCTCCCGAATTTGAAGGGTGTGCCTGTGCTGCCGCCTGGAGGATATGAGGGGAGCTAACAAAGGCATCGACGAGAGTAGCGACAGTTTCGTCGGGATGGTCGCGACGACGGTCAGGAGGAACGGAGAACCAGTCGGCGCAATTAGGATGCCGCGCAGGTAATGAAAAGAAATTTACATTGCGCGAAGATTGCTTGGGGATAATGAGGACGAGTGTGTTTTTTCCCAATAGCTACGTACATCGGAAGTTTGAGTAGCACTCCCGGAAATATCTGCACTATGGACTTATTAAACACGAAGAAATTTTCAAGCCAGTATAAATTAAAAAGAAAATACATCCCAAAGATAGAGAGCAGTCACTTGTTAGCTGAGCATTTCCTATTTGGCTTTGCTTGCGTGGGCATGCTTTGACCTTGGCAAAGTGAGAGCTTATGTGGACGAATACGTGGAAGATTACTAAACGAAATGTGAAAGCATCAAAAGAAAGGACATGGTTAGTTCCTTTAGGAATACTGCAGGGCACGATGTATTGATCCGTCTTATGTAAAGTGACATCAATGTTTTCTGTACAGTAAATCGATCCTGCTGTCTGACGATGGGAAGACCGAAGGGCAAACAGCGACAGAGGAAGCTCCCAGAAATCAGTGCGGATAAAGAGAAGCACCATAATTAAAGTCGGCAAACATGAACAGTGGTCCTGATTTCTATAGACACCGTAATGGCGGGGAATATTGACCCGGTGTTCTCCCACTGAGCAGAGATGCCATTCAACACACAAGCAAGGGAACCTTTCGCCAATACGGAGCCCCGGTAGAGGGCCGCTTTTGCCCGTTTTGTTACATCTTTTCATACTTAGCAGACTACAGAGCAACTTTAACACAAAACACACATACAAACATACAAAACAAAACAGCGCGCACAACGTTATGCAGGAGTTAAACCTGTTTACATGTAGGGCTCAATTAGGGCGAAAGCTACTTCTACGGTTAGAGAACCGCAAAGAAAAAGGTAAGGAAAGTTGATAGAACTATATGTTGGACAGGAGAGGTTTAAGGTGGTGGATGAGGGAGTTAAAAAAGGAGGGGTGCTGAAGACAGCAAAGCTATAGAGGTGCTCGACACACGAGTATCATGCCCATTGCATGCAGTGCCACTGCGACATTTCCACTGGCACAGTCTACTAGAAGAGAACTCCATCGCGCGGCAGGGACTCTCACTCATTTGATTTGATTTGGTTTGATTTTGATTTGCACTTTATTTTGGTAGAAGCAGGTATACATCATGAGCTAGAAAATTTAAAAGAGGGACATTCTACCAAGGAAGACGAGGCAAAAGGCGTTTCATGTACGCCGGACAAGGACTCGACTCCCAGTGAGAAACATTGCACTCTCTAAACTTCAAAAGCCATTGCACCTTTCTTCACATTGCACCTTTCATCGCGTGCAGAAAGCAGAAGTATTGTCAACAGGGCTTTATAAAAATTAAAATAAGCTAAAATCGTAACTACTACAGAATACAACATAATTTCTCTTCAAACAAAAGATTGCATTACAATAAGTTAAGTTATTATATTGTACAAAGGCAAGGAGAAGCAACAGTTGCATAAATATTACACCACAACAAAATATTAGATGACGACCAGTTAAATTATTTGTGTCAAAAGGCAAGAAGAAGCAACAGTGGCATCGATATATAACAATAATCTAACAAGAAACACATAAATACAAATGGAACACTAACACGAATGAGATATCAAGAAAAAAAAAGACAGGTAATCTTTGTTCGACCAGAAGTACGTTTTTTACCCGTGCTTTATAGGTGCTTCATTAAGTGGGAAGTTTTACCCGGCCACTGGCGAACAAAGCGGCGCTGCTGGAGTCACTCTTGAACTAGTTTCAAAGCTTCTCTGCAAACACAATTGGCGACTGCCGCGCCACCTGCCTGGCGCAAAAGAGACGAAATATTTCATTTCGGTTACGCATCCGGTGGGTCGAGTAATTTATGTGAAAAGCCGTGGCCGCTTGCGATCACTCGAACCCCATGGTGCTAACCGTTTCAGGAGACGCTGCGATCGAATCCATTGAAAGCCGGTCCGTACTGGCAACGCCGCTGAGGCCACATGGAGGCCAACGCCTGTTACTCTGCCCATTCTAGTTGACTGTATACCACGGCCGAAGCGATGACAAGACGAACCGAAGCCGCTTCGCACAACAACAACAACAACAACAACAACAACAACAACAACAACAACAACAACAACAACAACAACAACAACAACAACAACAACAACAACAACAACAACAACAACAACAACAACAACAACAACAACAACAACAACAACAACAACAACAACAACAACAACAACAACAATAATAATAATAATCACTCTACAATCATAATCCTCATCACCATCATCATCGTCGTCACCATGATAATTAGAAGCCGAACAAATAGTGTCAGGCATCGTGCGGCGGCACAAAGTTGGGTGTTGTTTAAAACTGCCACCTGCCATGGCTGGTGCACGGTAGAGCTACATTTCATTGTTGGCAGGTGGAATTGTGGATAAAGGAAGTGTCCAGAAGGTAGCTGCTACGGCTAGAAAAACAGAAATAAATTACTGCAGAACTGGTAATGACTTATAACTATCGAATAACAGCGCATGGCTGATAATGACCTAAGATGCTGACAGTGACTGATAATTACTCAGCAAATATTAAGATGACAAACTCTGACTCAGAAAAGATGACAGCAAAGTTGCACAAAAATAAACCTTTAATGAGAAAAGAAATACAGGACGAAGCCTGCATAACAGCATTAAGAGAAGATAAGAAGTAGAAGAGAAGCAATTCGAAGCAATCAGAATACCTAATGCTAACGAACTGCTTTCGTATAACGATAATTAGGGACCCCTACTGTTCTTTCTTTAAGTGACCGCTACCAATCTCTTGAGAACTGACTTTTCTAGCCTAAGAAGCGCACTAAAAGGTCTCAGCGCTCGAAAAAAAGCCTAATTCCCTCGACTGATTACTTTGATCGTACTCTCCTTCCCGCCTAACCCTCCCAAAGTGGGACGTTTTGATCAGGAACCGCCGCTTTTAAGCCTTTTTCTCTGCTGTTCCTTGGTTCCTTCTTGGTGTTCACTTGGGTCCTACTTTTCTCCTTGCTCGCGAGTTTCGCGTTAAGCGCATCTTCTTTCCCGATGAGAAGACCTCCTCGCTCCACTGGCAGAGCTGCACTCTTCTTATTCATCCCGAGGCTATCCTCGGAAAGGCCAGTGAGGCGAGCCGTTACGCTGGTCCAAAGCCGATTTTCGTTAATTTAGCGTGAGAAGCGTTCTGCCGTTCCGTGAGGTGAAAACGGAAGAAAAAAATTGTTTCTATTACAATTTTTCGATTAAAGAGAGCCAACTGCTAGCAACAATTTGCGAGTTGTTGCATTACATTGAAAGGTAGCAAAAGCACTTTACATTGAGCACGATAATACGAAGAAAGGATGGAGAGAGGAGTGCAGAGCGAGAGTAAAGGGCTTTAAAATCAAATCATAAGCATTTTCAGCTGAATTTATTATAATTTTACAGATCATTTGCTTTAAAACGTGGGCACGTTCCATCTGAAGAAAAAAACAAGAGAGCTGGGGTTTCGGGAAAGAAAGAAAGCGGATAGAAGAGAACAATGCAGAGGAAACGAGCTGCAGCGATAAAATTGGAAGAGACGGTCTCAGGTGTCAGAGCAGTTGGAATTATTTAGGCCCGCGTTATAATGGGCACTCTATTATCGCTGCGATCATGTCGTCACAATCACAGACGCGAACCTTTGCCAGACCAGGAATTAAGTTTATGAATAGACAAGGATCATACTTGTTGCACACAGTGATGGCACCTGTAACCAACGCTTGAAGGACTGTAACACAGACAAGAAATATGGAGGGATCGGGTTATTTTACATAATACGCTATTTTAAATCAATCAATCAATCAATCAATTAATCAATAAATGAAAAGTGAGCGGCTAGGAACAGGCAGCCAAAACCACTGACGTCGACAGCAAAATACAAATTATTGACAATATCAGCACTGTTTGCCACAAAGAATCCCGGTTCCGGTGATCGAATTGAAACGGCCGCTCATCTAGGCGTGTGCTAACAGCCAGACGCTCTCTGAGAAGTCGTGCTGTGCGGCAAAAGAAAGAAAAATGTCCAATAAATTCGGGCAACAAAACTTTTTCACGCTGTATTCAGCACTAAGGTCCTCAGGTCGAAAGCTATCAGGCCAGAAAGCCTTGCGCGAACCGTTATGACAGACACGCACAAAAAAAAATTAAACAGGACATTCATTCTTCTGGTTTGCCAAGCAATGGTGCCGCTCTTAATCTGGGCTATGAATACGTTTCATGGGTATGTAAGCCGACATGTCGTGAAAGCGAGCGCGTTCAGTTTCCACTGCTGGTGTAACCTATAGTTTAAGCTGTAGTTAAGTTCCTATTGGCCTGGCCGCGCTCTACAAACTAGTACTCGCAGTGGAGCGGCAGCGCATAGCGCGCGGACGAACAATGCGCGCCGTTCGGTTATTTGTTTTTCTTCTTTCACACACAAAAAAAGAAGAAAATAGATTAACGTGCCAAACCTCGCAACCACACGGAAAACAGGAAGCGGCAGATGTGCTGCAATCAATGCCGACGACAAGCGGCGCTTCCTTGTCTTCCGGCGAACAGTCTAGAGGAAACTTAGTTGCCTCGACGCTAGCTCCTTGAGCGTTATTCTTCACTCTTTTATCGTTACCTGTGCTTTCGTTACTACGGCAAGATAAGCACCGACGATGGAAATTGATTACTGGTCGTTCCATCCGCACCTGTAATCCACAGTGAGGACGTAAGTGGATGTTGCACCCATACCCCACTTGCGGTGTTGCCGGCAGGGGTGTTAGACTCGCGAGGAAAGAAAAGCAGTCAAACACGAATAAAAGACAAGGAATGCGTTCAGTCTATTTGCAACGATCATTCAGTAGCCAGAGAAGTGGAACTGAAGCTTCAGACGCACTATTCGGCATTTCCGATAGATATGAGAGCCGGTTATGGCAGACCGAAGAATTAGGTACGGCGACACATGCAGGCACGGCTTCACAGAGCATGCGCACCTCACAGCTCTTGATAGCACTCGAGGTTATAGCCAAGGCCAGGGTATCGTTCTGTTATAACTTACTTTGCCAGCATACATATACTAAGGTTAAATCAGTCAAGCGCACAGGGTTATCGGCAGCAAAGCTGCTTCCTTCCTATGCCCTTCATTCGCTGATTGATTGACCAATCGATTGACCGGAAGCTCTTGCTGACCTCAGACTATTCAGCTTGTTGATGGATGGCCTCGTGTCGAAGGTTTTTTAAGCTCTTATTATGTGCTACACTCATATGTTGCCAAGGTGAAAAGGGGGGGGGGGATGCAAGAGCAGAGAAATATATGAAGACAACAGAAGGACTAAATACGAGACATAAAAACGGTCCCACCTCTGTGAGCATAATATAAAACGAAAAAATCAAGGTAGTAGAAACAGCTGGACGTTAAACATCCACAAACAAGCACAAACATTCGACAAGTACGCGTTTCCATAATATCGAGTGTTCTAGGGAACAAGATTGTTAGCAAGGATCCCAACAGTAGCCCACGTAAAGACGGATATTGACTCATGCGATATTTCTTTTCCTCATATAGAACACCCAGCATGCTTGGACGAGATATAAGACATGAAAAACAAACTGATGTTTCCTCCAGGCCAAACTAAAATGAGATGAGGCACGAAAAGTGCTAACCATAGAAAAAGAGGGAAAGCAGGGTTTTAAACCAACTATGCATGACACAGTCACTATAGTACAGAATGCGAACCACGCAGGCAGAATGTAGTAAAAGGATATTGTTAAGGCCTCGTGACCGACCACAAAAATTGAAGAAAAATACCGAAAAAAGCCGTGAGGTGGTGGTTAATTTTAAACAAGGGAGTCAAGAACACGCTGGTCTTTTGGCCCCCGCCCAACGCTAGGAAGACATTAGGCTAGCAGGGTGTTCAGCGCTCACCTGTGCGGTGAGTAGACGAAGTGCGTGTGAAACGTGTGGAGGAAAACTACTGGCACCGCTGCACTGATCATTGCAGTGAATTCGATGCCCACGCCGATCTTACTAAAATAACGTCGAGTGCGCGAAACACAAAAATGGATACACGACTATAACGGCCGAGGAAATTCCCAATAACTGCTTAAGGTAGGTGGCTTATGCACCCTCTGATGTAGAACCAACGGTAAGTTCGCGACGTTCTTGCGCCATCATCGATCGTTCCGACAGCTTTCCTCAAAGATGGCGTGAATGGCGGGGTCCATCTTTTCATCCCTGCCCGAAGGTCTAGCAGGACGTACCCGCTTTCATCGTGGTCGTCAATGCACCGCGTTCCATACTTTCTCAGCACCCACAAACGAGTAACCACGCGCAAACGCTCGTCGTTGCACCTGGAGAGCGAACGGAGGTCACCTTCTTCGGCGCACGGTGAGATCGTGCAAACTTAGAAGCCGGGTGAGCACAAGTAACGCAGAGAAAGAAGAACGAGTGATGGAAGCGCAAAAGAAAAAATACAAAGAAAGAGAGAATGGAGCGAAAGACAGAGGGGCGGGAGGCGCAGGTGCGTCCGACCAGATTCCGGCTTCGATGCGGAGTGCCCTGCCGGCAGGGGGCGGTTCGGGACACGACCGTGAACCGAATTACGGTAAAGACAACAGCCGCCCCGTGTACAGCTCCGTTCCCTCTCCTATCCCCGTCTCCACAATACCCTCTCCAAGTGTGCTCGCTGAGCCAACGTCGCCGTCACACAGCGACGCAGTGATGCTCAGGCCGGCATGCAGGAGGCCCGGCAGGCTTAGGGTGCCTCAGTGCAGGAACGCTGCATCGAGGGACCCTAGACAAGCTAAACTGAAGGCGCTCACTGTTGGCATCCCGCTGGTGTGCTCGTTGGGTTCACCGCGACCAAAGCTGGCGTCGTATGGATTGTTGCTGATTTCACTGTTGATTTGATGCTGCACATCTTCGCTCATACATCCGCAGGCCTCTTAATGCTCGTAGGTAAAATCAATGTGAACGGCAACACTCACTTTGCACAAAAGAACAGACTCGTTTGTAATTCAGGATTAAGGTAGGTAACTTCATTGTGGGTAGTATTCGTACAAAGGAAAGCTATTCAGAGAAGCGGAACAAAAAGTAAAATTAGGCCATAATGCTTACAGGAATCCTTATAATGTCTTCTCTTTTATATTTCCTTACTGGAACGCAGCATAATCAGCCAGTGTACACGTCGGAGAGCGTATAAAACCTGTTATGAAATGTGGCTTACAAGATTGCATACCAGTACAATGTAAATAAATGTTTTAAAAAAATCAGCCCAATAAAATACAGGATTCAGGTGCACGCACTCAACGACAGTATAGCACTCCGAATGCACAAGGCACAATATCGACGATCTCTCCGATTCATAGTGGGCGCACGTCATAAAGGATTAAAGAAGTAGACCTTGCTAGCCTCTTGTAAGGTGACCACAGTCGCAAGAATTTGTTTTTAAGCGGGAGTGAGAAATGTGTTCTGTTGGTCACGGAAATATCTTTTCCTTACTTGTGGACGACTGTACTGGGCGCGTATATTACACTGCAAAAGAGATTTCACATCACCTCAGGGCTACGTCAACAACCTCAAGCATAACCGGGGGTGGCGAGCTTATGGAGTAAGATGAGATCAGGTTTCGTGAGGAGGTATTTGTCAAAGAATGAGAACCTGGCTGACAACGTCACTAGACAAGCTGTGGCATAAAGGTGGCATGAATATCGAATTGGAGTGGGGGCTCCCAATACCTGCCGGCTGCTCGGCCGTTAAAATAAACTTCCGTGACATAGCATGTGCTCAAAGCAGTTTCTGCTGCGCATGCAGGGCCTTCAGCGAGAAGTGCTCTGTGGATATGTTTCGGCTGTCTCCACCCCCGATTTATAAACCTTCAGACGGACACCTGACACCCAATAGAAACCTAGAAACCAGCTACACGCCTGAAGGGAGCATTTCATACAGCATAATCAGCTACTGGTGCTTATGTTAGTCATGTCACTTATTTTGAACCCACTCCTGAGTTGCAGTTTGACCATGATGAGATGTATAACTATGACAAGCGGCGAAAATAAGAAAACGGCTTTAGGTTAACTGAACATAGAGGTTAACATTGCGTGTGTGAAATCGTCAGTTTGCATGGCAATCTCCTATATTCAATGCTTCAATTATGGCCAGGTGAACTTGCTCTTTGCGGAAAGTTGTCTGCGCCCAGACCCCAATGTCTGGCGCACCCCTGCCGAAGCTCAATGAGACTCGTCAGTCGCGCCGACCCAGAGGCCACGGCCATGAAATCTGCCGTAGGAGTGAAGCGGATGCTCTTGCCCTTGGCCCGGAGACGTGCAAGTAAAACAGAACACAACAAGCGATTACAGTACGGAGACACAGAAGAGGGATCTCTACACAACGTGCACAAGATCACCCTCACCCTTTTCATCTAGTGGATACTTTGTTTTCCCCTCTTATCGACGCTTCGACCCGAACGAGCGGTTCTATTTAGGCAACCAGGAACTAAACAACCGCCATTGAAGCGGGCAGACCCCGAACACGAGCGAGGAAGATGGGGAGGCGCACCTTTTTTTTTTTTCTGTCCTGATCTGAGAGCCGGCAGAAGAAGGTCGGCGCGACGGAGGAGATCGTGACTCGTGATCGCGGCGCCGTGTACGTGGTCACGCACCATTTGGACCTCCCCGGAATCACGAGCATAGGACACAGCGAACCCCTCCAACTACGGCCCTCTACCCTTCAAGCTTTTGGCGCTAAAGTGTAGCTTCACACGGAGCCACCCATATATACTAAGCTATACTGTCTCGCTGCAGGAAATGCCGCGCCTCCATGACCCCACGAAGCGCGATGCGCGCCACCTGCCTGGGCGTTCAGAATGTTTCTGCAAACTGGGCTATATACGTATCGAAGGACAGAAACGTGACGCACTGTATTGCCCTCGATCGACGCAACGATGAGCGTATCGTCCGCAAGACGATACAGCTCCGCCCTCCAAAGCAAGGTTTCGTAGGAGTGAATGGCGCCATTAACGTGGCTGATGTGACGCACGCACGCACGCACGCACGCACGCACGCACGCACGCACGCACGCACGCAGATATCCACATCCGCAGTGCATACGCTTTAGTGATGATCGAAATCTGAGCTCTAAAAAGTATAGTGCATGACTTGGTTGAAGCCAAGAAGAATGCAACGAGTAGCGCCAAAATCTTATCACACTGGCGTGGTTGCCTCGACTAGAATGCCAATGCAGTGGCTGGGATCAAACTTGCAAACAGGTGCCAGGCACCATAAAGCTACCGAATCACGAGAACAAGGTCTGGTTCCTGGGCGGAACCTCACTATGGTCAGAATTTCAAGTCCTAAACCTGAAATTGAAATCAATGTTCTCACATGTATGCGCCTCCGCGCGGTGGCGAGAAGTGAATAGCAAACAGAAAACTAAATAAACAAGCGCAGTACGTGGTTGAGTCGGAGCTACGCCGCGAAGAACACGCCGGGGCTACGTGTTCCACCGTCCATACAGTTGGAGGTAGGAGCGCCGACCATGTGTTTTGCACCTGCCGCGTAGTCTGGTCGTGCAGCTTCTCTTCGTATAATGCACTCTTTAGGATTTTTTTTTATTCCTCGGTGCCGAACTGTTGTCACCCCGAGTTTAGCAGGAGGGAAAATCACAGTGAGGTGGTCGAACCGGGGATCAATACGAATAAACCGAAGCTGGTGACAGTCTTGTCTTTGTGTTGTTTCCTCAACCCAGTGTGGCTTAGCTTCGTGTGTCCCATCGCAGCGTGTTTTTCTTTGCTTTATTTTGTTGTTATAATGTCCGAAATTCCTCAACTTTGGAAGTTCCCCAGCATTGTCGGCTAGTTGGCTGGCTGACCACTGCCCATCTCAAAATGCTGGGCCCGACTCACCTTCGCCTACCAGCCTGCTAACAAATTTTGCTTTGCCCAGTGTTACACAGTGTTTACCTTTGCCGTCTTACTTCCAGCTCGACGGCATGAGCTATATTAAATAAAGGCGCAAGCGTGTTCGAATAGCAAGCTGAAAATACCTATAATTTAAAAGTTCTGTTGCTCATACTATCTTCCATCTTTGTCGTCACGGTGACGAGTGGCCCCAAATACGTAACTAATCCATGTGGTAAAGATAATTAATAAGCCAACAAGCCAAGGATCTGAATTAATTTTTCACCCCTGCCACTACACCCAACTAGAATGTATTAAAAATACTTATAGTGGACTTTCTCACCAACAGTTTTTGTGTGAAATGACCATTCTTCTTCAGGTGACAGCTCATACTTTTCAGGTGGAATCGCCGTAGTCGAAAAAAGAGGAGCAAATAGTAATAAAACTTCTAAATCTAAGCTGAGTTAATATAGAATCACTGCACTATGACAGCCTAGTGAGTATGCATCAGGAAAAAGACAAACACGAACCAGGATTGTCTAGTGCGAATACATCTGATAAAATACACATGAAACGGGGCTTCGTTTCTAGCCAGTGGCATCTTCGGCATTTCAACGGCACTGTTAAAGCGGCAATTAAATATGCAACACTGCTTTACCGCATAATAAAGGGCGCACGTTTTATGAAAAGAAACGGGCCGTGCTTCATAGGCAGGCCGCTAACAGGAATATCTCGTTTCAATAAACCACTTATAGACAGAAGACAGCGCAAATGAATGAGATTCCTTTGGCTCTACACTCAATAGTCTAGCATAGTTTAGCGGTAGGGGGGGGGGGGGACAAAATTCGAAGCAGAGACGAGTGCTCTGCCGTGTGAGTTTTTCACACGGCAGAGCACTCGGTAAGACATATGAATATGTACAATTTTTGTGTTGTGTCGAAGTTTAGGAGTTTATTAACATTTAATTTTAATAGTATATATGGGCACCCCGTAGCTGTCGAGAAGCTAGCTGCGAACTTATCCTTGTGATTTATCGGTTTAGTTAATACGAAGCTCTTTTAATCAATACGCGTCCGTACTGTGGACACTGCAAACAATTCGTTTTGTTCATTTGAGGAGCAGTCGCAAACAGGAAACCTGGCGCGAGTTGCAAAGCACGCATTGCAGGATGCAAGAAACTCGCCCGTTTGCGCGATAGATGCCCCCCTCCTCCCTCCTCCCCGCCACCCCCGGCTCAAGATGACTCAAGATTGAACCGAAAAATGTGACGAAAGACAATTCCTTGTCTTGGAACCGGCCCCGTGTTACATTCTGCAACCATTCACAAGGACTTTAATCCGAACAGCAGCAAATAAGAGTGTAATGGAGATGCATGCGCGCATCATTTCATTCAGTAGTAGCACTTCACTTAGTCTCACTTCACTTAGTATCACTTCTCTTAATACCATCTGAATCACTTCACTTGCAAAACAAAGCTCAACAATGATTCACCTGATCTCTGGTAATTTCAGACATCTAAAAGCACCGACCTTTTCCGAACCTAGCAGACATGTAAGGCCGACTTGTTCCACACCTCAATAAATAAGCAAATACGCGACAGCAGATCACGCCATTATTGTCACATTACACGAGCGCGCCGCATTTCAGAGTATCCGACTGAGTTCTTTAGTCGAACTTTTTGACGCCACCAGCTCACACAACCTCAACAGGCGAGGTCAATTTATTTTCTAGAACATTCCGGCTGACAGAAGCGAAACCAGCGCGAAACCGTAACCGCCGTTTCAAAAGCGTCGTATTGAACGAGACAGATTATCGGCCAGGAACCGGTTGCTTGATGGCGTACGGAGATGAAAGAGAAAGCAACTTCTGCCGGTGCCACCGAAAGCGGGCACAGTGTCTTTCCTTACACCCAATTTCAAACTTGTCTCAAGGGAAGAAGGGCGGCAAGGAAGATAGGGAGAGCACCGAAGTCGAGGAGGAAGTCCTTCCAGGGGAAAAAAAATCAAGGTTTACCATGAGCAGCAGGAAGCGACCTGTTGTCATTGTTGTTCGTCGGCCGTTATGTGACCTTCGGGAGGAGCTTGTGTGCGTGCGCAAGGAGGGGGGGAATCTCGCTTCCCTGACTTCCCTGTCGCCCTAGCGTCCTCGCCGCCACCGTTACATCGCATAAATCCTGCTCAGTGCCGGACAGCTCTTTTGTCGGACGTGCTGCCTCCAAGGAGACCTCCGAGCCTCTGGCACTGAAATGTTAAAAAGAAGGAGAAGATGAAAGAAGAGAAAGAAAGAAATGTTTACTAAGAAGAAGAAGAAGAAGGAGAAGGAGAAGAAGAAAAAGAAAAAGAAGAAGAGAAAGAAGAAGGAGAAAAAGAAAAACAAAAAGAAGAAGAAGACGAAGAAAAAGAAAAAGAAGACGAAGAAAAAGAAGAAGAGGAAGAAGAAGAAGAAGAAGAAGAAGAAGAGAGAAGAAGAAGAAGAAGAAGAAGAAGAAGAAGGAAAAGAAACAGGAAAGGGAAAAAAGAGAAAAGAAAAGAAGAAGAAACAGAAAAGGGAAAAAAGACAAAAGAGAAGAAGAAGAGAAGAAGAAGAAGAAGAAGAAGAAGAAGAAGAAGAAGAAGAAGAAGAAGAAGAAGAAGAAGAAGAAGAAGAAGAAGAAGAAGAAGAAGAAGAAGAAGAATGAGAAGAAGAAGAAGAAGAAAAAGAAAAGAAGGAAAAGGAGGAGAAGAAGAAGAAAAAGAAAAAGAAGGAGAGGGAGAAGAAGAAGAAGAAGAAGAAGGAGAAAAAGAAGAAGAAGGAGAAGAAGAAAACACGAAGTCGAAAGAATGCGGTGTTCGACTGCTTGGGAGGCAGATACGCGTCGGACTTTCTGCGCGCTGCATTGGTTTGCCACTTTTCTCTCCTGCATTCGTTTTTGCCTTCCACTCAGTCGTGTGGGTTTTTGGAAAAGACATTCAGCGAGCTTACAACCGTTTGCAGGGTGCCAGTTAGTTCGAGCCTGTACCCGCTGGAGCCCTGATTAGTTGTTTCGCTTTTGTTCTCCTGTGTTATCCTTTAATTCGTAGACGTTGTCTAGCTAAAATCTCGCCACTGGCAAATAATCTCCAGACACACAGTGAGAAAAGGAGAAATTAGTTCATTTTTATGAGCATCCCAGCACGTCATCGCATACTTTCAAAGTGTGACAATATTCTGCAATTACTGCAAAATACTACACCCTGTACACATTTTACTTGGCTAGATGTTACATTAAACAACTGTGCCTTGCAGTATTTTGAATGCTACGACGGCTAACTGCGCTCAAAACATTTATTCGTTCAAAACTCCTGTAATCCGCAGTACTTTTCTTTAGTCAGTTCTAATGAATTCTTCGCACATCTTCTTTTGGAGCTCAAGTAAAACCATATGAGAAAAGGTAAGTGGGCATATATTGTTAATTCTGTCGCAAGGACACCACATACCCCGGCCGCCTCGTTTAGATGACCGCATATGTAAATATATTTGACAAAGATTTCTTTAGAAAATGAAGTATTTATGTGTCACGAGCATCGCTATATTTTATCCTAGGGCGCACAGAAGGTGTTTGCGCAATATTTTGCTAAGAACTTTAAGCCTTGGTTTCATTCGTGAGACTGGGCAGCCTCCAGATTTGAAGTGGGAGACCAGCAGAACGCCGACGGGAGCCCTTTTTTTTCGCGATGGGACAGTCGAACGTGACAGTAGACCGAGATGGGGCTACGCTGAAAAAAAAAAAAAACTTTGAAACCGCAGGCGTGCCTCAAGGGGCGACAGGCGAAATCGGCAAAGCTGCTTTCGCAACATTTTAACACAAGTCAAAGCCGTCTTGTTACACTTGGGGACTTTTCATAGATGTGTAGTCTTTCTAAGTCGGTGTTGAGACGTTTGAAGCAATGCGCGGCGGCAACGGACGACCGTCGAATTGCGCAGTGGTCTCTCTCAGCTATAAATGCTGACACGAGTTTGTTGCCTCACGTCTGTTTCGGCAAGTGAAAGCCACAATTAAATCTAAGAAAATATGATGTAAATTTAAGACCGGGAAAATTCTATGGACTTTCCAGAGACTTTAAAGTCTAGCTTTTGTGAGCAGTGAATGCCGTTCGTCTTTAATTCAAGTTTCGAGGGTTGAGTGAACGGTGCCATATTTTAAAAAGGCTGTATTTTTTTTTACAGCGACCAGCTTAAAGGACCTCTATTAGAGAAAAAACGCTGTCGGGATTGTTTCCCTCGAAAGTCTTAGCGTAAAAAATCTCCGTTCAACTATGAACGCACTTCAGACCTTCTTGGTATCTGGGGGATACCAGGTCTTGTCTTGTCATGTCTTATCATGAATGATAATAGGTCTTGTCATGAAGCAGGCTGTGCCTCTACACATATCGTACTCACTCGTTCGCCTCGCTCTAGGCCAGAAAAAAGGGTATTTTCAGCGCTGTTCGTTTTGGAGGTATAATTATTAGTTAGAGAAATTAATGCTGACGACGCCGGCTTGAACATATTGCTTAGTTGTTTGAAATACATTACTTTTTCTCATCCAGATAGTCTTCTAAAACACGAATAGTTTGCTGACATGCTTCCAAGGCTCCAGAAAATCTCTGCCTCGAACCTGATACCAACTTTCACATATATCATAGTCACAAAAACCTGCAATAAAAAAGAATAACCAAAAATAGAAGAAACAAGAGTACAATTGCAAGGCAACTGGGACGCAGTGAAGGTCAGATCAGGAGCTGAAAAACATTGCGCCAGGCGGAACGGACAGGGACGCCACCCAGCGGGTGAGCACGCAGACTCTACTCATCGTGGGTGCCGGAAACTGGGAAGGCCGAAAGGAGAAACGCAAGTTAAAGGACACAAGAAAGAAGCGTCACTTTGATTAACAAAGAACCGCATCGTCTTTGAACTTGCCACTTCTCTCCTCACCCCACGCCCTAAACCAAGCCGCCATTGCCTGGATACAAATGTCTTGCCGACATTCCTATCGAATTTGCCTTCCCTCGTTACATATTTGGCGTCGTGAATTTCGCTGCATCGCCACTTGCTTTCTTTTTCGTCATCGGCCACATCTCTCCGATGAATGCCGGTAAAAACGCCTTCCTCGAGTACTGGGACCAATAAAGCGAGCGAAGATCGCTCTAAGGCAGGTGCAGGTGTGTGCACACATAGCGGGGCGGGGCGTCTAAGAGCTCGGAAATGGCGCCACCTGCTCAAGGATGACCCGCGAAGCTCTGCGCTGCTCCGGAAGACCCAGAACGGAACAGCGCAGAATTGCGCTGCTCTGGAAGACCAGCGCAGCTAGCAGTGTGAGGTTCCGAGGACAACCAGGATGACTGGTACTATGCGCGTTGCTTCATTTCATACTTCTTGTCATTTTTCATAAAATACTGCCTGGCGCGCCACTTTTTGCTCTGTTTTGTTGTTTCGTCCCCTGTCTATCTCTACAACTGCACTTCCCGGACAGCTGTACTTCCGCGCTCACAAAATTGAGCGCAAAGTGCAGTCCCAAGAAGTTGCAGAAATACTTAACGATGTAGATCGAAAAGAGAACCCTTGGTGACCAGGCATGGTTTCTGCTGGCTTTTAGATTCTGCGCAGAATGTTTGTATTGGCTTTTCGTCTAGCAGGGTGTGCTGTACAGATGTAGCACTGTTGTCATTCCACAGGTAGTGCTTTGCAGTATTGCGTAGTTCCTGCGGCGGTATAGAAAGGATACCGCTAGGATTCAATATCATTAGTGAACTGCGCCTCACAAGGAAAGGTGGACTTATGACGCGAGGGAAAAAATGTACTTTTTTTCTAGCTAAGGCAGCATGATGCGATGATTATTCGAGCGTCTTCATTACGCTAGTAAATACGACGGTATCCTTTCTGTTCACTCAATCAATAAAGGGCGAGCCTTAGGCTGCAGAAAAAAATGTGTCCTCTCTAGTAAAAAGGCACTGAAACCTTCACTGGTTCAGTCCTTGAGTGTTAAACAAAGGTAGTGAAGTCGCATTTCCCTGTCCAGAACCGAAGGCACTGTTGTTTTCTTCAGTTCTTCAGTGTTAGACTGCAGAGTACTCATTCGAATTCACGTATCAAGCAGACGGATGACGTTACCACACCTTATGTAACGTAACTCAGCCTCTATTATGACTACACGTGCTTCGACATGGAGTTTTGGTTGAACATATATAAAAAGACCAATTGCATCTGAAACCCACATACCTAAGACGGGATGCTGCCGATGTTCGCGAACCTAACGCAACCCGGACTTTTCCTTGACTGCTTCAGAGAAACTTGGCGATGCTCGGAGTTTATGCGGAGCCAACTGGAAACAGCTACAGACCGGGCGCAGAGTAAATCGACGCTGAATGGAACACACTCTGCCATTCTTCCAGGCTCTCATTCGCGATTGCAGAAACCTGGCTTTCGCATTCATTTATGCAGGGCGCGGTAGTCCCTGTCTGTGTCACCCATTGCCGAAGGCATTCGATTTGCCACGAAGGTGGTAAGAGCCCAAGGGTGAATGACCGAGCGGAGGCCAGGAATTGGAAACCGGTGTTTTAGTTTAACAGAAAGATGAGAGAAAGAAGAGCAGCTGGGTGTCCGTAGACCTCTCCTTATGAATGAAATGACATAAATCCCTTTGTCTGGGTAAAAAGAACATGCGCGAAGAAGAATACATGGCAGCAGACAAAGAGCGGAGGAGGCATGGAAGCCGAAAGAAAGGAGATGCCCCAGAAGTCAAACACACGGCAGCAACGAGATAAAAGAAAAAGCCAACTGCGTTTAGAGGAGACTGCAAAAAAAAGGAGGGAGGGCAGGGCGGCAACCCGAAAGAGCGCTCGCAGTTGCCCCACCCGGCTGGCGGCAAGAGCAGTTAACAGTGACGGCGATGGGGGCTTTCTTCCTCGAAGGGTCGTTGAGCTTCCTTCGGTGGGAAGTGCAATGGACCATTAGGCCTAGCTCTCTCCCGGGACTAGCTGGGGATGTTAAGGGAGCGGCGGTGGACTTCGCGGCCCAGGTAGTGCCGTCTAGCCTGTCTCCGGCGCATGCACAGAGCTGTACGCGGGGGACACTCGCCGCATGGGCAAGGAGGAGGTTGCACTTGCTCTAAGCTCATTCGTTGAGGTCACTGCCTCTTTGTACATTGCAACCTGATTGCAAAGGTATGCAAGCATTCTACGATTAAACATGTAAAATGGCAAAAAAGGCGACCATTAACTAGCCTTGAATGCCTACCTTGAGCTTGGGCATTACTACGCACTTAAGGGAATTGGCGTCATGTTTGAATCTTTTGAAAGGTTTCACAGCATCGCATAGTAGTTATTTTGTTTCGTTGATAGCATGGTCTTCCTAGCGGGCCCTAGAACTGCGGCTGAGAAGCCCTTCGGGTTCAAGATCCACTTACGCTATCACAAAGTAATGAAATTAAAACACGAAATAATTAAAAATGATTCAATAATATCAAGCTCTAAGTAATATATTTAAATGATATTTATGATAAAAAATATAGATTTTATGGCTCTTTCTTTCTGTGCTTCCAGGACTTCATTCAATGCAGTAAAAGGTCGGATCACACATCTCCTGACAAATGGAGAGGCCATGAGCTTATTTGGGGATTAGCGGGAAAATGCGCGAACGCAAAAAAAGTTCATTCTCTTCCTGCTCGTAATGTGGCATAGTGCCACGTGCCCAAGACTCGCTACCTAACCGAGCCTTCGAAGAGAGTACGCAGAGAAGGCCTAGAACCAGAGGTTAATGAGAGTGGTAATTCATTATTCTCCAGACTGGGTTAACGTGCCGGCTTTATTTGGGCGTTTCTAGCTGGAACTCTGGATGATCTGATTTGTTCTTACCCCAGCATTCTTACTTAAAACATTTGACAAGGGTGGCAGTGACGTGTCTTCGGCACATTTCTACTGGGGATCGCATGGCCTGCGCGGAAGACTTTGGATATAAAGATTGGGAAATTTTCAGCCAATCGAGTAAGAACGCTATTCCAGGGTGGAGAGGGAGTGGAGTAGGAAGGATTCAGCCTGACCAAGGATATCAAAAAAGAACGGAAGGTCAGCGAAATAAACCGAAAGGACGTGAACGGAAACGGTGAAACGGTGAATGGTGAAAGCAAGAGCTTCCCACTTACGGAAATTGAGGAGGTGGGAAGTTGCTAAATTAGAAGAAAGAGAACTGGCACAACAGGAGAGAAATGTGGCCCAAGCATGACTCGCCGTGGCTACAATAGCAGTAAGCTATTCGAGTCGGGAGGCACAGAATGCGCAGCGGAAGGGAACAAAGAAGAAAGGGACGCTTCCTGATTGCTGCCGCGGCTTAATGTGCAGTAAGAAAAAAAGTCTAAAGGCGTGGGGAGTTGTTGCGGAAAGCTGACGACAGGTCGCTTATGGGGGAAAAGGTTGAAATGGCAGTGACAGTTGCCTCTGCTACTGCAGAAGCAAGAGTGGAGCGTCAAGGCTGATGCTCTGATGGTCAAACATCTCGATGTGCGCCGACCGCGAGAATCACATATGCGTTTGCTGTTCCTTGAAGTTTGTGTACATGGCCAGGTATCAATGCGCAGTCAC
The DNA here is from genome assembly GCA_030143305.2 of Amblyomma americanum. NCBI lineage: Eukaryota > Metazoa > Arthropoda > Arachnida > Ixodida > Ixodidae > Amblyomma > Amblyomma americanum. The sequence continues at coordinate 254,238 of JARKHS020009410.1, forward strand.
TGTGCAGTTAAGTGATAAAGTGCATTGATTCTCGCACGCAGTTCGTGCGTATTGCAGGTGCGCAACGTGCACGCGCAGCACTTTGTAGAGTTCAGGAAATTAGTCAAAAAAGTTGCAGGAAACTTAACAATAAAGCCGCGACAACCTGCATCCATCAGTAATCTGCATTTGCAAAAACCAGGTTAGCGGCATAAACCTTTTCTTTTTGTAATTCCTTTCTCTCTGTGACATTATGATAGCGCGAACAGTACGGTGTTTTGGTACCGAACTTAAAAGCTTAACTCGATGTCACAGTCCTTCATGGTTTACATTTGTCCAGCAGGTAGGGAGGATAATACAAGAGCCTCACTTTTAACAGTGGTTTTCTTAGTGCATATTTCATAATGTCCATCACATGTGAGTTTGCGCATTCTTCATCATGCCACCAATCATGCTTCTCGAACAATCGCCCCAAACGAGCATCAGGCCATATTCCGGAGGTAAACGATAGCTTTTTCATGACAAAACAACAAATAGTGTGAAGTTGTAGTCAGCTTATAGAGGTCTAGAGAAAGGCGTTTACAGCTTTTTTCCTCCTCGTGCGGCACTGTTCTTCGGGGCAACCTGGGAGTAACATCCTGTCGCTGCCACTATTAAGAACGGAAAGAGAAGGGGGGCGGGGGGGTGCTGGGGGGTGGAGGGGTGTTGTGACTTGTTGGGTGCTGTCTCTGGGAAGGCCCCAATCACCTGCCTAGAAAGCAAACAGCAAAATCGCTGTCGCGGTTGTATACGTTCGCAACAGGCGTAATGATGTGAGGAAGACTAGAGAAAGTCGGAAAAGGATAGAAGAGATGATAGCGTGTGAAAGGGTTGACCTTTCCAGTGGCGGAAACAGGAAGTGAGCAAGGGCACCACACAAAGACAAGAGCGTAATCAGGGAAGAAAGGATACCGGGGAAAATGGATGATCAGCAGAACAGGCCGTGTCCGGGACGGCTACAGCAAGATAAAGGCAGAAAAGCGACGCCATCTTGATGTTGTTGGTCGGCGACAAACGATCAGAGAATGCTCGCAGAAAACAAAAGCAAACGCGGCAGGACTGCAAGGCGGAAATGAATTGCCTGGAGCGGACATGGAAGGACATGCGGAGAATAAAACTCAGGAAAATCAGAAAGAGGGAAAGCGAGGCTTTGTTGTGGAGGCAGGCGGACAAGGGACAGAAGTTTTTGAGGGGTAATGAAGAAAACGGCGCTGGAAATGAGAAGAAGCGCCAGGCATGGCGACGACGTGAAGTAAGAACTGATTACAAGGCCGCCAAACGAATGTGCAGAGAAGCGGAGCAATGGAAAGGGTGCCACAATTCATGAGGCTCGCTATTTGTGAGAGAGGGGAATGCTACAAATGATGGCGGAACCCGAGGTAATGCGCTCTCGAAGCTGCTGGCCGAAATACGTATTCCTCATACTAGCAAGACACGCGTAGGCTAAAGCAGAGGTGACGGATGGCGAAAATAATGACACAGCTGTGATGTGGTGCCATTGATAACCACACTACCGATAGCGAATAAAATGCGGTGTATGAGGCATTTGTATGAGTAGTACAGCGACTAATGAGCGCTCCAAAGGTAATGACAACAAGACTATGTAGGCAACTTGGCTGACAGGCAGGGCGTATTGAGCAGGAAACAACCACGTGTGAGAGTCAAGGACGGAAACAACGCCAAAGTGAGACAGAACGGAGCCCCTCAAGTTCGTAGTTATCAATGAGAGGCCGATATATCTTTGGCACAAAATTTGTCTAATAAAGGACACGAGAAATTGACTACCTTATGAGCCAAAACTCTACAGAACACCGGATACCTAACACGTACTTCTACCCAGCATATACACGCTGCACAGAACTAACTGCAGCGTTACACTGATCTCAAATGGAAATGCGTCGTGCGTGTATCACACTACAAAGGGCGCCGGCGACGTCTTTTAAGAGGCCGCATTGCAATGCATAGAGGAATTACCAATTATATTTCACTCGTACGGAATCAAAGAAAGCCTCTCTTTTGCTTATGAACGGAAGCGCTGGGTGAATAATAAAGAGCAAATATTTTCTTTAGACAAGGTTTGAGATTTAGGATTCTTGCAACCGCTGCTCCATAACTGCCTTAGCTCTGCACATTCCTAGGTAGCAAACACCTGACGGAGACATTATTTTTGGAAGGACTCAGCGCTGGCCAAATGGGATGGGGAGATGTGGCACGAAACTTGCGAGGGAAACGTGCTGCGCAGAGGGCGTTACAGCGAAGACAGGTAACCGCGAGTCACGGAAGTCTAGAAGGGGCAAGGGAGCGAAGGGATCGGGTGAAGGAGAAAAGGACGAATGTGAGGGAGGAAAAACATCTACAGCGCGCGCACGAGCCACCTGAATCATTGATGGCGATTCAGCGAGGCGTGGTCGACAGAATGGTTCACAAGGGAGCGGCTGGGCGAAAGGCTGTAGTGGGTCGGCTGCGAGGAAGCGAAGCACCCTTACCAGCTAGCGACGCCGCAGCCACTGCATGACTGAGGTAGCGTTTTTTCGTTTTTATGGTGCTGCCTGCCATTTTCTCTTTTTTCTCCTTTTTTTCTTTTTTTCTTCCTTTTTTGGTCTTCCAGCATAGGAGGAGATATATGGAGTGGGGAACTTGGGAGTTATAGCGCCCCCGTGCGCACGGGTTCGTGGATTATGGCGCACTGCTACTTCTTACGTGAGCAATGTGCAGCCTGGCAAAGTGTGCCCGCAGGAGAGAGCCCGGCTGCTGCGAAGTTATTAAATGAGCTCCACGCGAGCAAATAACGGTTTAGAAAGGAAAGATTGGAAGGATTTGGGACAGTGAGGCGGAAAAGTTCCCGAATGCAAAATCGGGGCCTCTCGCGAGATCGAGCCTTTTGATAAGACG